>KZ308623.1:377917-403019 GCA_000376725.2 Ladona fulva
TTTTTTAGTTAATTGTAAAGATCCCGTCGACACTCTTAACAGGAGTGGTGTGTACAGACTGGACTGTGATCAGTGCGACGCTTTTTACATTGGCCAAACAGGAAGGTGTTTCTTAGAACGACAAAAAGAACATAAACGGGCTTTTATTCGTAAAAATCCCTCGGCTTCCCATTTTAGCCAACATTTACTTGAAAAGGGCCACACAAGTGACTTCGATATGACAGTGCTTCACTTCTGTGAAAAAAGTGCTAAATTAGACGCCTTAGAGACTTTTGAAATTGTGAAAAATACCTCCAATAAGAATATTGTAAATGAATTTTTGTTTCCTAACCCCTCCCCCATTTTAAAAGCCATTATCCCTTAAGGTTCATCCTTCCCTTGCACTTGTTTCCTTCCTGAACCCCTTTTGTATTTGCTTGATGTTAATTTGTTACTTTGATGCTTTTCCGACAATGTTCTTACTTTGTATTATGATATTTTTCCTTTTACCTCCCCTTGCTCTGTTCCTTTCATTGCCCTTCCATCCCCCCCCCTTTCCCCTTCCTTGCTTCCTCCCCTTCTTTTCTCATTGGTTAAGGTATTTTTGATTTTTGTATATATATTTCTGTTTTGCTATCCATTGCCACCTGATGATGTAGCAACGCTACGAAACCTAGGTCGTATTTATATTTCTCTGTGGTCTAGTAAAAATAGTTTATACTCTCTATGGAGTGTTTTGATTCTTTGAATATTAAGAATTACCACAAAGTTAATCCTGATTCTGTGTCGTTTTACAACAAAACGTTCGAATGGAAATATTTATTTGCCACTTTTAAAGTAATAGTATACGTCACAAGCTGAGATTTGAGCAAGCTGGATTACAAAAAGAGCTGCATTATTTTACAATGGTGAGAAAACTGACTTTTCCTGGTATTTTAATTGTCCCAAAATGACTGAGGTCATAGTTGCACGAATTAAAATGGTGATTCGGGACACTGTTGTAAGACCCTCTCAGAATCACATATGCTGGTGTTGTGTGTAAGACCCTCTCAGAATCACATCGCTTAAATTATGGGTCAGATCTGTGATTCAATATAGACTCCAAATGTGATTCTGTTGTAATGGGTAATCGTCTTCGGCAAAACAGTTTGCATAATATTTTTGGAAAATGTATTCTCGAATCTTCGAAGCCCCGAAGTTCTTGGTATGAGTTTTTAAACAAGTCTATTAATAATCATCCTATGAACTCTCAGAATAAATGTGAGAATTCTAGAATGAATTGTGATTCCTTTGCAAATATTTTCAGGCGTTAAAAAATAATAGTGTTCGAAAAGCTAACAAGTAACAAGGCTTTAAACTATTATTTCAACTTTGTTGGAATATATTATGCAACTATATATTGCTTTTGAAATTTTCTCCAGGTTCTCACTCACTAAGCTAGCTGGAGAGATTAGACATGAAAATTAGTGTTGTGATGATAAGGGTTTAGCATTGATTTAAAGCCGGATAGCCTCCTTCCGCCAAACCGACATGGGAAAATTAAGCTCCCACCGGGATTGAGATCGAGGCCTCTACCACCAGCGGCGGATGTGGAAGACCGAAAACCAAACGAAATATTGATAATAAAAATAAAGCTACTTTGAAAGATTTACAGCCACAATTGGTTGAATTTATAATTGCTAAATCCAAGAAAGAACACAAAATATTTCTTATATTAATATTTACGCTTAAACAAAGTAATAATACTATGACTCGTTGTATAGTAATGTTGGATGGTACTTCGTCAGATTCTTGGCTCTTAATCTCTGAATCGTTTATTTTTAGNAACTTACACCTACTTATGATGCTATTACTAAATCAAGTTTTCCACATTGTGATGCCACCTCTAAGTTTACCTTAATCACATTGAAGAAAGCATCTTTCTGTAGAAAACCCTTCTGAAGTTGTAAGAAAATAATTATGAACTCCACCAATAATTTGGCTGCAGGAATTCTTTGCTACAAAAGTGTATGAATTTCTCAGCTAACAAGGCTATGATAGTATCATCATTTTGTGAGAGATGCAGAAGCGAACACTTAGGTGAGCGATTGGTGTCACGTTTGTTATGGAAATGTTTACTCCCTTCCACTAATGGTTTTATTAGAAACTTAAATTCGGATATTTCCCTTTCTGTTTGCTATGGAGCTCCTCCTAAGGATTCTTTTAGTCTCAAATACGATCGTTTTCACCCTTACTTTCATTCATAAAACAAAAATCCTTCTCGAATGAAAGCGTCTCCCTACAATCGATTTTCGAAGAAATCATCCGTCCCCGTTTTTGAACCCGTAGGTTTTAGCTGCTTTGGGGACCTTCCCATGGGCCCGAGGGTAGACCCATTCCACCGTTATTATCTTTATTTGCCTCTGCCTATTCTTTCCACTCCATTCACTCGCTTTGTCTCTAATCTGCACATCTCCCTTCCTCGCCATAACCCTCTCCTATCGCACCTCCGCGTATTTCCCAACCCTCTCTTTTCCCTTTCGAATGCGCCCTTTAAAAAGCAGATGGCGTCAACTGCCTCGTTCCATGTACTCTTGAATGCGGGGATTCGTCTGAAGCGTTTTCAATATATCCCATCTTCGTGACATAAATTAAATTAACGCCTGACCTTTTTTGGCCAGGCGTCAATTTAATGACCTTATGTGAAGATGAAAGAAGAATTGTAACTAAGTATTTCTTGGAATATAAGACAGTTAACTCATCCTTCGGAATGTTGGAAATGTCCACAATAAAACCAACTCATAAATCCTGAGTATCCTGAGTGACTCATAATCCTGAGTACTTTTCGCTCAAATATATCTTTCGTTAAGACTCAATGCCCTCATTACGACTAAAAGAGAAAAATGTATCTGAAACTTTAGAGAGTAAATCTATATTGTGATGCTTACCTCATTTTAAGTAAATTAAATAGTTGTCTTATTTTAAATATTTACCAGCGTGAAATCCTTAACAATCCGTTGAATAATTAACCCATAATTATATTAAAGCTAAGTTGAATCATTTTGTTCTAGAACTAAAGCAAGCTTGTGTTTTGATGGTGTAGACATTGAATTCCTAATTAATAATAATTACTCATTTCCTTGTTTTGAAGTTGTTTAAAGATTACTGATAAATCACAATATATTTCTGGAAATACCGTCCCAGGTTAGCGGGTAAGGTTACTCAGAGCTTCGATTCTAACTTTTATCGGTTTTAAATGAGAAATATAGCAAAGAAACTAAAGAGGAAAGCACTCCCTTAGAGATTCGAGATTGTTAATTAGACGATCTTCACAGAGCTCCATTTCCCCCGCTTCCCTTGCGATCGAAATCAAATATAAATCCTTTTGAGAAACCAAACATTCATTCCATCAAGTAATTAACAGTCCAGTTCTTCTGTTTGCACGGTTTTCTTGAAATAATGGATGGAAGTTAACGGCAAAATTGCCTTCAGATAAGCCTTTTGATTACCAGCGACTTGTCACTCAAAACTAAAAGTATTGCCATGGAGACGCTGAACGTTCCTGATTGCCGAGGAATACCCCTACTTCATCCTCGTGACTATGCGAGCCTAATGACGGAACTTCGTCCTATCGACACGCAGTTAAAAAGGAAAACAGATAGCAGATAGATTCAGATTTTTAACGCTTCAACGACTTCTCGGACCATTTTCCACTCGCAACTTCTATTTTACTTAGATGATACTACAGATGCCGCTGTTAATGAGTAGTGAATGTGGAATCAAATAAACAAGATAACAATATACTACTATAACTTCCTTCTTTTCTGAAGAAGCGTCACTTTATGGATTGTACTCGTCTGCATGTGTTTTATTATAAGAATGGCTTATTTAAGACAGAGAAAGAGGTCTCCACATATAAAGGGGGGAAAAATATAGAGATGAATGAGGCTCGAACACAGGTCCCTTTTTCGTCCCTTAATGGAGCAAATAAACACATTTCAATCCTTATCTCCCTGTCTTGTTTCTCACATCGAGGGAAAAAATGAAAATATTCTGTCGAGTTTCTATCAAGAGCTGTAAAATAAGTTTTCCCTCATATAATTGCAATTTGAAATTATTTAAATCCAGGAAACACGCAGCATTGGTGCTCTCTGATGGTTTCATCTGCGGCCTATCTCTGCGCATTTACTACTGGAAATCTGTTGATTTCCAATGGTAAATGCGAAATTTCAGTAAATTATAATTCAAGCTTCTTCACCTTCTGGAAAGTGGAAGACCTGGTTTCGAATTCCAGTCGCGTCATTGAGTTTTATTTCTGTCAGCCTTGGGTTTTAAGGCGCATTAGTATTGGTACAGAGTGTTTACTTCCCTCTTATTCTCGAAAGAAATAGTATATTTACAGCACAGAGTTAATCGCCGATTATGTAATTTTATTTCCCTGCGATGTTTAATTTCTCTCGTAGTGTTCTAAGATTTTGCAACAGGAGTTGTGCAACGGTTACATAGTCACCAGGGATGCCAATTAAGTTTTTTAATTTCGATAGATGAACCCTGGAAAGTAACTCTTTTTTAAACCGTTCGTTCGTTAAAGTCGCTAAAATGAGAAAAAAGAACAAATTACCAAAAAGAAAATTTGCAGTAACTCGCTTTCATAAATATTATATCAGTTCAGCAATTGTAATACTTAAGTGAAATAATTTGAAATTTGCCTTTATCTCCAAAACATATTTCCATTTTCATTCGAAGGAAGGCGACCGATCAGCAATACAAGTACTCAGTGGAGCTTTTACGTAACAGTACACGATAGATAGCGCGAGGCGACTGAAACAGTAAAAGAATCTCAGAAAAAAAGTGTCTAAATTTTCCGTTACAATTGCTAAATTGGCAACTATGTTGGCCATCAGCTAAGACGAGGATGGTTAACAGTTCCTTGGACGAGTGTTACATTTATTAAAACGAAATACCTGCATGCCATTATAATACCGAACTATAGCTTAATATTCTGAAACCAATACTATTACATAAGTTGGAATATTTTTGTACAAATGCCATCGATTCCAAATCCCCGGCATCAATTATTTTATTTGTTATAGCTCTATCAAATGTATTCCGTTAACCTATACTCTATCCTAGTTTCCTACGTGCTCTAAAATGTTCTCATAAAAACAGGAAGTGCATTGCCGTACTCTGGTCACCTCGAAAGTGAAAGGCAACAGATAGAACTACCGCTTGGCGGCTATTCGTGAGTATCCTTTCGAACCTAGGATGCGAAGTGGTTATTTCGGACGATTTCGAAAAGGGAGGCTAAGCGGACGGAATTTATTCCTCTCAGATGTACTTCATTCGTGGAGATAAGGGGAAGGGGCTCAGGATATGCGTAGATACGCCTTCTTCCTCTGGCCCTGCTCTCCTTATTTATACCTCTCCCTATCTAAGAATCGGAATAAAGGCGAGCGGCAGGGCGGAACTCCCGCGCCTCTCCGAGCGGAACGCAAGAGGGCAACGCCGTCGTGGGCCGCAGATAAAGGGGGCGGCAGAGGGAAAAAGGGGTTTCCAGCTGACGATTCGAATATTCATCCTCGAATTCAAGGATCAAAGGAGCCCTCTCTCTAGATGTGTGTGACGAAAATCAACTGGAAATTAAAATCGCCTAAGTGAGCCATCACGACCGATCCCAAGCGTGCGAATAAGGATCTACGTCATGGTAATAATTTCCAAAGTGAATTTTAACTGTACTGTTATTGTTCTGGTGGTCATGATTTATTTATATATTCGACAAGTTATTTCGAAAATGACAAGAACTTGCTTGATATACGTAAATATCCTACTGATATTGGTATCTGTTTTCGTGGTAATAATTATATTTTATAGTACAAGTGGCATTAACATTTCATTTGAAGAAAGAGAACACTGTTCAAGTTTAGGTTATCTTCTTATTCTTATTCCAGTTATTCTTCCTTTTTTCTTTTAGTATTATTTTTTCTCCCTCATTTTGCCCTTCTCGTTTCTGCACGAACTTCTTTAACGCATACTTATTTACGCTAGAACTTGATTACGATTTTTTATAATTTTATGGTAAATTAATTTGTTACAATCTTACCATAAACGCTTCTAACTATGAAATTCATGCTATGATATGCACTAAATGAGAACTTTCTTTTATATTTAATGTTCAACGACAAGAATACTTGTGTTGTGCTATTTATTGTATCCGTATACACATTTTGTAATTTTTACTATTCTCCATGATGGAACATATTTCTATTACTTGTAATCTATCCTATGTATTTCGTAGATTATTCACTTCATTCTTCTCTTTGAAGGTGTTGTAGGTTTTTCTAGTGGAAATATTTTTCCGGCGATCGAAATATCGAAGTTATTTTCCCTCAAAGGGCTATGCGTTCTTATATTTTATCCTATCGTGAATTAGATGAACATTCCACAAATTCATAATCTGTACATATTCTTCTTTAAATTCTTAATTCATATTTCAAATGTTGTACTTCAGCATGACTAGGATTGAATGGAAGATAGGACACTATAATGCCAATTCCATTAATCAATTAATACATTGTATTTCATCGTATTTCCTACTCATTTTATTTGCGACTAAATTTAATTTCTTAGTCTTATCAGTAGTATTAGTATTGTTAAAAGTGCTTCGACAGCTTAGGTCATTTCGCACGTAGGCCGTTACCGGGAATCAAACCCGGGACCACTTTCAACGAAGTCGAACGCGTTGCCCACTTGGCTATCCGGGGGCCCTTAGCCTTATTTCTTAATACTAAATCCGGATACTCGCATACATTAATCGACTTGCTAAGATATGACTTTGACTAATGTAAATCTCCATTAAACAATCAGAAAGCCTATAATTTTCATTATTGCTCATGATTCCTAGCGAACCTCCTCTCATATAGATTAAAATTAACAATTCTTCAAATTCAAAATTGGTAAGAGCCGACTCCAGGGTTATGTGGAATCTGTTCCATCATTTAAGATCAATGTTCATCACTAAGTCCATCAAAACTCCACAGCTTAACTAAATACAAGCCAGCAATCACGGCCACTTTTAGAAATCCAAGCAAGAGCCATTACAACCATACAATTCTCAGAAGAAAGAAGATCTGGATGCAATATTAGTAAGACGTCATACTTACAACAGAAACAGCTTACAATAATAATAAAAATACATGTCACAATATAATAGTCCGAAAAAAAGATTAATAATCCTTTTATTCAGTTTAATACAACCATCCGAAGGCCCTTTTGGTAGAATTCAAATCGTCATTCCTTCTACATCTACATAAATTCCCTACGCTGGCTTTTGGCCTATGTAGTAGTAGTATTGTTAAAAGTGCTTCGACAGCTTAGGTCATTTCGCACGTGGGCCCCCACCGGGAATCGAACCCGGGACCGCTGTATGATACTAATAACCTGCATACACTGTTATTCCTTAAGATATTCCTTTCCTAGTACAACACTAGTTTCCTAGTGTTTGAATCCTACTATGCGTTAATAGACCGAATGACATTTATTTAGTTGCTCAATTAACGGGATGCTGATTCTCAAAATTGAGAATTATTAAACTGAGCTCGGGAAAATAATATCTTGTGTCATCCAAATCACGTTTCAAAGTCTTTTATGTTACCGGTGGGCTTAACCACTCGCTAACCTATGTGAATAATATTCAAAACCACTATAGAAGACAGAATATACAATATCCCCTACAACAGTGGTTCAAGGGAATGTAAAGTTTCGTTTTGGAATTATTTTGATGAAACTCTCTGAAAATCAGATCGGTGCGAGGAAATATTAGGAAGAAAATAGCGATGTAAATGTGAACCTGGTGTGGTTTTCCTTAAATCTCATTTCAAATCGCGACACTTCGCGTTAGAGTAGTACACTTGCTGAAAAGTAGGTCAACGTCAAAAACGTTTCTGAAACGCAGAAAATGGAAAAATGGAATATGAACCAGCAAATAAAAAAAGTCACACGTGCATCGCTCCCGTAGCGCCTTCCGAGAATCACTAAACTCGACAGCGTCGAGGAAATAAACTTTTTCGTCGGAATATAAATGTAAGAGTTATGCCTGAAACAAGATATACAATAATAGATGCTGGAGCCAGGTTGAGCTGGCGATGAAAACGATGCTTAAGGAGATTGTGAAGGGGACAGCGAAAAATGGTCTGGCTGCGTTTACGACTCTGGAGGCCTCAGAATGTGCGGTGAAGAAATATGGAATCATCACACGGCTTAAGCCCCCAACACAAACGAAGTGCAAAGGACTGTGTGGAACTCTGACGGAATTTAAAAAGTGAGCTGCGGCCGCGGAATGGAAACGTTGAACGTCTGCACCATTGCAAAGCATTCAGCGCACAAATAAATTTGGAAGGAAAAATGAGGCGGCGCATTGTACAGATTAATCAGCGGGGCTGCAGACGCTGCAGAGGTGGCGAACACTTTGAACGTTGTGAACTGGTACTCTGTCTCCGCGACAGGGAAAGAACAACGGGACAATACTAAGAGGAAGGATTCTTTGAAATGAAAAGAGATAGGCCCTTCCGTTGAGGATCCACGCCAAAGCTGGAATTTTCTTACTGAAAACACCTGGTTATAAAAGTCAGCGCGAAAACCAAATTCGTCGTCGTCTCTAATTATCGTTATGATGGGCATTGGCCGATCCCAGTAGAGTTAAGGATTATAATGCTAAGAAATATATTATGCATTCAACATTACTCTCTGTCTCTCTTTCTCCCTTTCCAGAGCTTTACCTGTTAAGAACGCACGAGGAATAGATTATGCATGTGTCGATACATAATTTCACTTGGCTATACAAATTTGTGGATGATTTCTTCTCTATCCCTAATTACTCATAGTTATTTTTATTACTTTTGCGTATTAGAGGGTTTTCATTCGCTCCTTTGTTGTGGGGGTGGGAGGGTTATGGGTGGGTTTTCCTCCGTTAATACCCAGATTTTTCCCCAACAATGGAAATATTTCTGTTTATTTAGAATTATTATCAAGTTAATATCTTCTAGTTCGTGCAAATAATCCATGATCTGATGTTTCATACTTTGTTTGTATATCTCTACACAAGGGATACGGAACTTCTTTGGGCATCCTTGAGATTTATTCCTTGTGATGTATCGATTAATTTTTCTATATTTTATATCCATGTAGTCGATTGTTTTTAATGTATTATTTAAAAAGGATTATGTAACAACTTCAGAGGTCAGGTAGAATAGAGGCCATTTTGGCCTAACCTCGTCGAAGGAGAGTAGTAATAATAATGACAATGAATATTAGAAATACGACAATCAGTGCGCAAGGAATTCTTGAAAGTTAATCCTGATTCTGTGTCGTTTATTCGGAATGCCAGTACGGCTGTTCAGGTTAAGTTATACAGGAAGCTCTTCATTAAGAAGCGGATTGCCTCCTTGAATATCTACTTTAATACGCGATGTCGGAAGCTGAGACTCACTTCGACATATGTCAACATCTCGATTAAAGATTCTTCATTTGCCGCTAAAGCCGCTATGCTAGCTGCTGAGAAGATGTGGATTCTGAAAGAAACCAGGAGATGGTATGCGATCAGGGACAGTTTATCACATTATCTCCTGCTTTTACATTTGGAATTGTCTCAATCTCTTCATTAGGGAGAATGGACCACCCTCGATGATACAGTACGCCAACGTGCCAGTGACATCTGTGGCCGTAAATTCACCACCATCAGAGGTAAAATACTCCATCTTCAGGAAGCCAAATGTGCGACCACTAAAAATAGACCCTCCCCGCTTGCTGACGCCCATGTTTTCCATCCACGTGTGCTCAATTTATCCAATTATCAGTTTTCTGTTGAAGAACATTCACTCCTCGCCAAAGGTTTAAAATTTGCCCCTCCGCGAGCCACTAATCTTAAGGACTTTGTGGCTTTGTCTTTGGACTGTGAAGTTGCCTTACGTAGAGAAAACCTTCCGTCTAAACAACGTGTAGCTGATTCCATCACCCATTTCGTCTCAGAGTTAAATGAACGTCCGAAACATACTCCTGATCTTCAATGGATACGCAACGCCCAAAACATCCNCATAAGCTTTCGTAGAAAAGTCGTATTATAAATTGCTATGAAGATAAGTCTATCGCATAACAAATAATGTTGTTATAATATTAATGGTTGGCTGCAATTCTGTTACCCCCCTTTAGATGCCGCCGCCCGGGTGCAGCGCACCCATAGGACGGCGCGGCTCTGTATAAATATATAATATATAAAATATATCATCTTCTGGTGTATCTTTTTTCTATAATATAAATAATAAATCATGAGATTTAAGTAATTGATAGATTTGTCAATGATAGTTTAAACTCCAACGAATAACAAGTGTGAAAATAGCGACATGACTGAGAATGAATAATAACATCAATTTTGAAAAACTGACTGTAATACCGCCGAAAATAATAGATAAATGTTGAAAAGTTTTCATATTTTGATAATTGATGATAAGTTATCGACGCATTTCACATCAGATTTTATATGATTTAAAAGTCGTTAATATTTATTTCCTATTAATTTTTCTTATAGATAGTGATTCTAACCACAGTCAATAACAATTATATTAGTTATGACCACAAATATGACATTAAGTCGAAAGAAATTGATGAATGTAGACAGTAAATAAAGAACTGATTTATAATCGTGAGGTTACAATTTACTTATCATTAAAAATCAAGAAATAGCAGCAAATGAAAATGCATATAAAAGTTTTCATATCATAAAACACATACTATGTACTCGTATTTGTAAATATTTACTCTGTTCACGACTTAAACGATTAAACAAGTCGATAACGTTTACATTTTAGAAAATTTTTAATTCATCAATGATTTTTCAAATTTAATTCGGAAAGTTTGGGGAAAGTTTTACTTACGTGTGATTTATGTGTATGTGCCTTCGAAGCCACAGTTCGGCGTGTGGTAGGGAGAGCATTCACATCGACTTTTCTTCCCTAGCCAATTACTTTTGCCGTAAATGAGCTCAAAGCGACCAGCTCTAGCATCTAATTCTCTAATTTTTCTTAGAGTGTCAAATTTTCCTATGAAACAAAGAGGACACATTACAAGAACATACTTTCTCTGAATTTAGTAAATGAAGTCTTCTATCCTCCAAAGTTTCCCATTCTATCTTCTGGCTTCTCAGTAACACTCACCAACTGATAAACTGACACTTGTCAATATATTGACCAGTAGCAGGTCTCCATATGTTGCAAGGCAGCTGAGTGTACCACATTGGTCCCAATCCCGATATTCATTTGTGCTAATACACTGTTATATAGTTTTCAATAAACTTTTTGATAATCTTATACAAGACATTTTTTTCCGGAAAATATATTTCTTGTGGTCGTGAATCTTTCCCATAGCTGGTGAATGATTACCAAACTGATACAGGCGTTCTTCTGTGTACTTCTTTGTAAATATCCTCAAATGGCTGAGATTTAGGGTACACGGAAAGGGAAATTGTATAAATTGTGCAGTTGTAAATAAATTGAAAATGAGACGAAGGCACCATTGTTTGATTCGAATTACCTCCAGTGAAAGCGATTCGCCATTAAAGGAAGATTTGAGCAGAAGAAAGAAATGACGCTTTGGCCAATACGTGCACCAACTTTCAATCACATGACAGTTGTTCGATAGAACCTTTGTTCACGCCTCGTGAAAATGGACATAAAACGCGATATAAAAACGAGGAAAATTAGATAGGTTCCACCAATTTATGTTTCGGGAAAGCAAAAGAAAACGTAGGAGGTCGCATTATGAACGCGTCAAAGGGAGTTTTGGGATTCCAGAGACACGCACACTCTGAAGGTGCTCTGGAAGACATCCGAGGGAAGGGGCAAAGGTTGGCGAGGCAAGTAAACGGATTTCATTGGATGGCCTCCAAAGGAAGGAAAGTTGGTGGAGAATCGCAAGGAAATAGCCAAAAGAGGAGAGATCGGTGAACGGTAGATGAGAAAATACAATAGAGAGTAGGAGGATGGAGAAAAGTTGAGGTAAATATTTGCTAGAGAAAAGATTTTGAAGTATTTCCCACTTTCGGAACATTATTCTATAATAGCCTCTTTCCCGAGATTAAATAAAGTATCGCTAATATTTTTCTAAAAAATTAACCGTGAAGACCTAAGTTCTTCTTTCTGTTATAGAACCCAAAGTTACACCAAACAATTAGCCAATATTTTTGTTAAGTTTTGATAAAAATTCTCAGAATTAAAAACGATTTAATGAGTCAGTAACATTCTTAATGTTAGATTAAACTTTTCGTCAAATTGATTATCAGTGTTTAACGTTCTCTTAAAGTAAGTAATTTGAATTATAACATTACATCGATAATGAATAGTTACTCAAAGAAAATAATTGAATGTAAATTCTTTATATTGAGATGAGTTAAGTATTTTTTTCATCACCTATTGTTTGAATTTATAGAGTATAAATACATTGTATTCACCATGTTCCAGTTTTTTCTGAGTATTTATGAGTGCCCTAAAATACTAGAAAAGATTTAGGCTAAAAGTAATCACATATATTATCGATTTTCCAGTCTAAGGCTTATTTCGTCTTACGTCTTTAACATTTTAATCAGATGTTTCTAACATAATCAAAATAATGCAAAAATGTTTTGACAATGCAATCGATAACCTGCTAAAATAATCGATTAATTTGTAATACTAACCCTTCAATAATAAACATTGCTGGTAATATTCTAACATTTCTCTAATGAAAGTAATATAATATACAACATATCTAAACTGGCCATGAATGAGTATACAAAGGTTGATTCAGGGTAAAAGTTGATACTTAACTTGTAAGAGGAGAATGTATGAATTATAATCGTGTTTGATGTTTTTAAGTGCAGTAAGTAATTTTGCTGTTCTTACAACGATGGTGAAAGTGAATCACAAAATTATTGTTTTTCCGAGTTTCTAGGATTTCAGCANTATAATTGCTAAATCCAAGAAAGAACACAAAATATTTCTTATATTAATATTTACGCTTAAACAAAGTAATAATACTATGACTCGTTGTATAGTAATGTTGGATGGTACTTCGTCAGATTCTTGGCTCTTAATCTCTGAATCGTTTATTTTTAGGCCGATATTAAGACATATTTTTTACATTTTTCCCAGCTTCTCTCATCGGAGCCTTAAGTTAGATTTATATTTTTGTACTTAAAGAGAAAACTAGAAAAGCTGAAAATTGAAATATTTCGCAATAGCGTTATTGGTTTACTATTTTATTACATATAGAACCTAAGCCTATCGTTTGAATAAAATAAAACCTTGGAGATTAGTGTCCCAAATTATGGTAGAAGAAAACCCTTAAAAACCCACTAATAGTTGAAACAAAAATTTAAAAGAAAATGTCCACAGCAAACTAAGCATAGAAAAGCAAAGATGAATAATGCTAACCAAGGAAAAATCAGCATAAAAACAAGAGTAAGAGCAGATGGTGAATTCGGAGGATAAAGATAAGTCTTTAAGAGTGCAAAATCCTGTCTTCAGGACACAATAAGCATTGATTTCTAGGGAGAGGAAAACGTGTTTACCTTTGCATCTTTGCATCTCGAAATTCAGGGATAAACAGATGTAAAAAAAACCACATGGTTCGAGCCCAGGTCTCCCACTTAATATCCTATTCATAATCATCGTCAAGTATTATTAACATGGCCGATGCCCCAAATCCTAACTAATATTACCCAAAAACTTACATCTAATACCCCTTAACCAATATTTAAATCGGATTTCTCCCGTTTCTTCAAAAAGAAATGTACTCCTGAATAGAGATGTTAATTAATTAAAAATATTCTCGGTAGGTTTCTTCTAAACCAATAATATTACATATATACTCCCACGAAAATTTCGCGCGGCGAAGTGAAGAGAAGTTCTCATGAGATATGATTCAGTTGTAAGTTATTAAGCCGAGCATTTTTAGGGCTGTGAAAAAACCGCTCTTCCACGAATTCCACATAGATTGAGAGTTCCCTTGACTTACTGTGGCGTCTCTGAAGGCCTTTTATCCCTTTGTTGTGTTTCCAATCGAGAAGAGCGCTTACGGCATTTCACATTACTACAATCACGTAACTAGTAAATGCATCCCCGTGTTGAGGACACAACGGCCGTATTTCTGCTGTATAAACCACGCCGCTGTGACATACAGAGCTCCTTTCAGCCAGACATCCATCCGCACTTACGGTTGCAATCTTAGGACCGGGTGCGATCAAACACTCCCCATGTGCAAACGGCCGTGTGCAATAACCAGAGTGGCTGATATTGCCAATATCCCCGCAAGATATGTCACGAGTGCTAGAGTCATATCATCGGCGAAATCCATACACGCCACAAACGACCGAGGTACTTTAATGCAATTTTTATGCGTTTGACTTATATTAATAGATTCATTTGTGCTTTAACTAATTTCTACGAATTTATGTTGTGTACATATGTTAAATGTATGTTTTATGTATGTATTTATACATCGTATGTGTATGAGTGTTGCTCTATTATATGAGTAATACCCAATGTACATGAGAATAACTTTCTCAACAAATTACCGATTGTTTAATATCGAAAGTTTTGTTTAAAGTTTAAGATATTTTTGCAAGAATGGAAAACAAATGTTGGTCAGAAATTGAATCTATTCAGTCAAAGAATTCTCAAAGTAGCCCTACTACTATCGTATAGTTAAGTTATATTTCGCTTTTGTATATCAGATGGTATGTTTATGCATATAATGATGCAATCTGATTAAAACAGGCTGGAACAATAGTGTAGTATAACATGTATACTTTATTGTAAACATTTTATATAATACGATTCGTCTAAATATATTGTGTGATATAATGCTTATACAATATGGCATTAGCATTTATATACGATGGAATAATAATGTAATGAGGAGCATATAATAGAGAAGAATCTGTTGCAACATCTGCGATAATGTTCAACTGTAAAATCAGTTTCATTTGAGGAGACATCACTGCATCTTCAAAATCCTTACACCCTTATGCCCATAAAGTATTACCATTGCTATGTTTATGTGTAAGAGAGTTTTATTGGGTATTAAGGTTAATTTTAGCTTGACAAATGTGATAATTCCCTTTAAAATTAGAAATTTCGAGTCGGAGAATCAATTCTATCTTTGGTGGAATTTACAAAATGAAACTTTCTTTCTAAAACAAATTTTAAAAGAACCAAATTTGATGCTTCGACTTAAGGTAGGAGTTCATATGAAATTTCACTAAAAATTTGCCCATTTTAACGTCAGAGCTAAGAGTTTGAATTTTGCTACGAAAATTGCAATGTTCTCAAGAAAATGCTTACATAATTTATACAGATGTTACCAACAGTGCGTAAAAATGTCATCGAATATCAGAACTGAGAGAAATATTTACTCAAATTATTCAAAACTCTTACTGTTTCTGACTGTCTGATAGCCATTCTCGATAACGTTCCCCCAGCAAAAGAAGTCCTCACACATATCTATTGAGTGTGATTATATACTTTCCATTTACTTGCTTTCAGTTACAAACTCAACGCAAACATAAATACAAAAGAAAGATTTTGGCCGTCTTACAGAAAAACTTAAAATGTGGCTGCCCTCAAAAAAATGTACGTATTTCACGGAAACAAAATCGCGAATTCTAATTATGAGTATTTTATATAAACATGAATTACAATGAGAAAAACGGCTAAAGAATTAAATTTATTATTGCTGCCAAATGTATTAAATCAAAAAGAATTCCTATGGCTTGCATAACCAACATCTCAGAATTGGTCATATGTGGAAAAGCTTCGAAACGTCCTTCACTTTTTATTTTTCCCGCAACAAGTTGAAAACCATTAAAGTTCTGTAAATAAATGATTAGTTGAAACAGTTGAATTTGGAGCTATTAACTGTAAGTTTCCTTTTCCCCACTTATTCTGCCAGCGAAAAGTTGGATAATAGCTGTAATTGCATATATAAAAGATAGGAGTACTTTTACCTTAGAGTGCTTAGGGAAAGCGTAGTAGTATAAAATAGTACATATATATTCTTCTTCCAAAATAAAATTCAATTTATCCAATCTTTCAGCCGCTTCTTTGGAAAGTTTGCAATTATATTTAGTATATATTAAACGAGGAAAGATATTTATAAAAGATAACAACTTGTACGGCAATCAACAGATAGTATATTGAGAAAAATAATGACGTACTCCTTGGAAGCCATTTGACAGAGCACTAAGAGAAGAAATTTTGAAAATTAATTGCACATTTTCGCGCATTCCATTCCAAAAAATTCAAAAATACGCATTCATTGGAACGATCACCAAATTGATGAATATATTTAATTCGATGAAAGTAAAATTCAAGAGAAACTAGTTTAATTAGCGTGGAAAAGAAATCATTACATTTAGTGGGATGGAAAAGGAAGGATGAAGTGAGCCATATTCTCATAATGATACGTAAGTCTTCTAAAAACCAGAAGATGAAAGTTACGGTTCCCAGTATTGCCATCCCTGCACGAGTTTAAAACGCGTTTCTTACTGAGAGAGATGGAGGCTGAGAGGATCATAAAACGCCGATATGTTCATAATCGAAAATGTATCACCGAGCGAGATAAGTGTAGCTGAAATAAGGATATCTCTCTGAAAATATATAACAAAAGCGATATCGGATCTTCCGGAGGCGGTCGAATGGTATTCAGATACGGTAAAAATTTATTCCCATAAATGTCTCTGAAGGGATAATCACGTCCCTGAAAGAGGGCCTCTGAAAACGAGACCCTTAAATCCGGAAGTTAGACGGGTTCTCCACCCCTATTCTCGTCATCAAGTTCCCGGGGAAACTGACCTCCTCAGACACTGAGTCCTCTTGTTTCCATTAGCAAGGCCGAGGGAATTTCTCGCTCCTGTCATGAGGTGACTCCCCTGCGGGTTGTCCCGCCCCCCCACACCGCCAAGCCACCATGCGTAAGCGCTGTTCGTTGGATAACGAAGGTCCTCCGGGATGGGAGGCGATGTTACCGACTGAGATATGATCCAGATTTGCTGAATTATTTACCAATCCATTTTCGGAGTGGATTCCGGCCCGAAGACATCTGAATAGACGGCTTTGTCTTTCGAAGAGACTAATTGGCTAAGCAACTAATCTGCAAGTTATGGCTTCCTGGAGGAAGTTTTGGTCTGAACGGCGTTGATGAAAAGATTGATTGCCAGTTAACTTGAGCAGTCTTCCACAACCGCGTCTTCCGTGGAGAGCATTAGTAAACGCGTGAGGGAGAGGGTGCGATTGTGTAGAGAAATGCTGCAGTTAGAACCTCTTCAAGAGAGCTAGTAGAGAAGTTGGTAATTAACTCGCTAATAATTCGTGGAGCTATAATGTTAAAACCGTCTTAAATAAAAACACTTACATCCAGCCCTTAGTCAAATTTAATTTAAACAAAATAAAATTGCTTGAGAGTAAACTGCACAGGAAGAAACAACTGTATGGTCTTAAGAGCTTAGATTTTCACGTAGAAAAGAAGAAAAATACACCACCGTAAAAAGGTATCCACGACAAGGGAGTTGGGAAGAACCTACGAAATCTACTGATGATTCACCGAGTTTTAGAGTGGAAAGATGATGAGCAATAAATGCAAAGTAATCTCTAAGGAGGTAAACCTTCCTTCAAGAAGTAGACACGAAGAATATAATGTAATATTTCGGATTTTATAATTTCTTCATCTCTGTTAAGTGTAGCCCACTGAATATTCGCGAAGTAATCATATAGAGAAATACACATGAGTAACAAAGGTTTATGGTCCAGTTCTTGTCGCATGTTCTTTTCCAATTTTTTCAAAGAACACTACGTTTATCTCATTAGAATATTCGAAATTTGTCGCTATGTGTTCGAGTCTTGATTTCAATATTCAATGCTTTAAATATTTCTACTCTCCTATTATGTAACGAATTGCTACATACCTTACTCGGTCTTCCCTTTGGCTCTGAAACCAAACCTATTTTTATTATTTTCAACTCTGAGCATAGCTTCTATGAACATAGCTCAACGTATGGGTCGAACTTTATCAACTTACATAAATGAATTAAGCTAATGAATCCCATCTAATCAATGCATAAAACATTGCTTTAGAGTAGATAACGGGAGAACGAATTTCAAACGCGACACGCAATAGCTTCTGTACGAATCAGACTCTCCGACAACCCGAATCCTACAGAAATAGAAGATACGGAAGTGAAATTCGAAAATAAAAAGAGGAAATACTCTCGATTTTCTCTTATTGCAGCCAAAGGTGCTTTACGTGGTTTCTGTTTGCCGTAGGGTATCTGAAACCTTGCGAGCGCCCAAAGGTAAGTCTTTCAGAAGGGAAGTGTTTTGGGACTGAGGCCCACCCCTTCGCAGCCGCGATTCAACCGTTGATGTGCGGACGGGCTTCCGGGATCCAAACCCAGAGCGTGGCAGGGATAAAAGGGGATAAGAGGGAATTCTAGGGTTAAAGGGGAATGGGGAAGAGAGAGCCTTTCAGCGCTCCGGCCTTGGAAACCGAATCGTCATCGTGAAGGGGAATATCACCCAACTGAGACGCCTTCCATCCGGAAGATCTTACTTCAAAACCCTCTCCGTTCCACGCCCAAGTTCTCCTGTCATTACGGAGCGTTTAACTCAGCTTTCTTCACGGTGTTTCAACACCGCTCGCCGCCGTTTTCTCGTTTTCTTTGAGCCTCTAGCGCAGAGACATCGGAGTCTAAATGGTGAGAGAACTTGCAGACTTATTTCGTGTCAAAAAGGGCGGTGAATGCTAACCAATTTCCAAATGCGACCGTAGATGGCAGCGCAATAAAAATTCATTCAGTTTAGTTACTTTTGACTACAAACTCAACTGAGTTATTGCCTAAATAATAGAATGTATACTTTCATACGACTATACTTTAAATCCAATCTGTCCCTGAAAACAAATATCGCATAGAGATTCGTGATCCCTCTTTCCTGTTTTCGGTATGGCTTTCCGCCTTCAATCATAGGCCGACCATAGCCACGACCACTCCAACCTTTAGTTATGGAGAACTTTAGACAGGAAATGAGGCTTACTAGACTGGATAATTAGTAGTAATTACAAAAGTGCTTTGACAGCTGAAGTCATTTCGCACGTAAGCCTGCACCGGGCATCCAGCTGCTTTCTCCGAAGTCGAACGCGTTGCTGCCAATCTGGGAGCCCGACTAGGTAAGGAGGTAGGTAGTTAACCAGCTCGTACTTGCCGTATAATGACCCAAGAAAAAAACTTTTTACTACAACATTATAAAAGCTAAACACCATTAATAAGAACGATTCTCGAATATTACGACAAGTTAGAAGTATTGCGAATATATTAATCATTTGAATAATGAGCGGTATATTCCTTCTAGTTTATCACATATGCATGTAAAATTAAAGATTAATCCATCGTAAATTCAAATTGTAAGTCAAATCAATCCAACTTGGAACAAATTGACTTCGAAGCGTTGAAGGTCCTACAATGTTAAACTGTTGCTGAATTATCACGTATATTTGTGACACTCCGCAGAAAATTGATTAGTGGTAAGCTGAAAATTATAAAATATAACACAGCAGAATTTGTTAACATACTGGAAATAATCCCAAAAGAGCAAAGAAAAGTGTACGGACAATCTGCCACGACAGAGAGGAACAAAATAACCTAATAAATATAATCTTATTAAAGAAGAACTATTTTTGAGCAGGACTTCAGAGCCGGAGCAGGGGATTCCCAGACCAGCAATATTTTGTAGGAAGTGAAGCTCTATATTGTTGCACGAATTTCGTAAATAATAGGGTCGTTTTATCCAAATCGTAATCATTATATTTTGTAAATAGTATCGCAAAGCCATTGAAAAATTAGGGGGATTAAAATCAAAATCCGTTCTTAAAGGAATTGATTTTTACCCTGATCGAATTCTGGAGGCAGGCAGAGTTGTATCAAGATTACCTATTTCACAATCGAATGTTTTAACTACTGAAGTTCATTTGTAGTGCCCTGTAATCATCGCCAAAAGATTATGTACTGGAAGCTGTCATATTCCTGTAGTCCAGTCAGGACTTTTAAAGTTGGAACACAATAGTACAATAAAATCATGAAAATATTCCTATTTACCATATTACATACACAGATAACTAATTTCTAATGATAAAAAATAAGCTAATAAAGAAATAAATATTTGCCTTGTTTAAAAATGTAGAACGTATTTTTATTTAGGAATATCTTTAAAACTTTAAAATTTGAGAATATTAAAATAAAAACTGGATTTTCTGGAGCCAGAGCAGAACTGGAGTGAAGTCGGAGCTAACAAATTACCGGAGTCGGAGCCAATCTCCAAACTCACTCCATCTCGGCCAATAGCCATGTATTTTTCGGAAATGGTTTTATTCGAGGAATTGATTGAAATATGTACTTTTTCTACCATTTATTCGAACATCGTCATGTTTCGGCTACCGATCGCCATCATCAGCTACAGATTATTAACATGGGCATAGACCATACAGAACATAGACCAGGGATGGCAAACCTTTCGAGGCAAGAGTGCCACATTTGATAAATATTAAGGACTTGCAAAATATAGCTGATATTATTTACTATATTATGACTAAGGTAAATTATAAGAGATTAAAAATGCTAACGCACAGAACACATTTACTTACTCTGGGGTTAATCTTTTAATTGAAGGATACATAAAAAGGACAGTGCCGTCGGAGATTCTCGTGCCGAAAAAATCTCCCGCGTGTCACTTGGGCACTCGTGTCTTAGGTTAACTACCATTGGCCTAGACAATGGGACAAATATTACTCAGAAGAACAAAATGAATAACTCCAATAATTGAGAGAAGTTGGGTTTTACAGAAAATCGGTTAAAATCAAATGTTATAGACGTAAAATTGTAGAATTTAGATGCGTCGTTATTTATATAAGCTTAATGACGCAGCAAACAATTCGTTTTCGCGCAAATATTGTAAAAAGATGGATTAAGAGGGGTGAAGGAGTGGCTTAACTGCTTTGCCCGTGACCCCAGGGCCACTTGGTCCATTTGTTCTCGGATTGGCCCTCATTTCCGGTGTTAAGAAGCAAAAACGCGAAGAGCAAACAATAAAGAGAGAAACGGGTAAATACGGGCCCTCGTTGGCCGAGCGGAAGCAAAGGTAAAGAGTAGGAAATTTAGCGGCAAGAGGAGGAAGTGAGAAATAATTTATGAAAGGAAAGGGTGGGAACGATGCATATTGAACGGATCGACATTGTGAGAGGAGACAAATAAAACTGAGGGTAGCCTTAAACAGTCCCATATTAATTCAGTGTATCACTAAGTCGCCCGACGTACTTACCAGTTCAGGGGCTCTGTTAAATAGCTTATTCCCGTGACCATATCTTTATGAATTATATATTTTAATTCCCTTTTTTTTTAAATTGTATCATTAATTTAATTTCGCTGCAGTCTCAATCTTTTGCATGGATGCGATGAGATAAAAGATGCTTTGATACAAGTGATTCTGAGTAATGCATTTTTCTTGGCATCTTCTTACTACATTTTGCGAAGAATGTTACTCTTAGGGACATTATGCTGCACTTCTCACCTCGCTTAGTAAGATTCTCTCTCCAAAGCAATAAAATGCTAATAGTGGAGGTTCAAACCGATATCTGGACTGAATACTTTCCAGTGAGGATAATAGAATATTATAAAAAATCCTCCTAATATCTTTCCGCTGGTAAAAATATAATAAAAGGATTGTTTCATTTAGTTCAGCATTAACTAATTTTCCGATAAAATATTCAAAGATTCTACGATAAGACAGCAAGTGCCAGCCATTGAGCGCCGTTAGAAAAACTCAATCCTTGTAATGCTGAGCAAATTGTATACTTTATCCACTTGCCACTTTTGGAAATAAGGATTATTTGGAATGTACGTGAAGCAAATAATTTCCCTACTAAGAGGAAGAAACCGCATCGAAAATGGAGGAACGAGGTCTGTAAAATAATTAAATGGGATGCTAGAATTTGCTGGTTGAGATCGAGTAAATACGGAGGATCACATTACGCAGGGAAATGGATAGAGAGCAGAAGGCTCACTAATACAACTTCTCAGTTCCGGGAAACTCGAGTACGATGAGTGATTTGGAATGTGTATTAGACAATTACTAACCTGTCCGCGAGTATGTGTGGTAGTGTTTGGCTCACACACGTTTTTAATTTTTTTACGTATCACTTTTTCATGTTTACCCTGTTTGTAATTTTTTAGATATTCTTTGTATATAAAACATTAGTTAAGAATTTCGCACTATAATAAATTTATTTTTATTTACAATTGAATTCGTAATAAAATCGGAAGAAATTGAAAACAGAATCAATTAAAGAGCCGGGTACTCGTTGATCAATCAGAATTAAAAGAAATTAATGCTATATTAGCTGGATAGCTACTAACAATAAGTACCAACTTATTATAAGTTGGCTGTATAAGAAGCAAATATTTACCCATTTAAAATTAACAAATATCTTACAAATGTTTCATATACTATATATACCAGATCAATAAAAAACCTAAAATTTAAACACAGAGGCATTTTAAATTGATAAATATACAACAATTCTTTTGTGTTACATTATTTTTCTCTCTTTGAATACTACAATTCAATTCTCTTTTCGACCCTCTCAAATACGGCAACCATTTAAATGCCAATCGATGAATTACTATTAATCCAATTGGGGATTTCAAAATTGGATGAAGTAAGCTCTTCGGTTGAAAATTTCTCTTCATTAAAATATCAGCCAGTACCAGAAGCTTCAGAGCACGTTCTCATTAAGTAGATTAGCGCTTTGATCGTTCATTTCAACACCGCGCGCCGACCAAAAACGGCGTCAATAAAAACATAGAGCAATAAAAAGAGTTAAAAGTAATTTGGATCCTGTAATCCACCCACAAAACGTCTTCATAAAATAGGATTAACTAAACTGCAAACGATGTCGATGGGTTTTTATCACGATTTTGACAAGTACAGCGTGATTATTTGTTGAAGTGAAAACAGAAATAGAGCATTTTTAAATTCTTCCCGTAGAAACGTAAATATTTTCTCGACTAATGGATGCATTGCAACCCACATCAGTGAAAAATTAAGTTCTAAAATCCATATTGTATCACAAGAGGAAGTCTGTCGAAAGTAGGAATCGAAACCGAACACTCAATCTCAATCTCAATTGAAAATTTTGAAAGACTGAAAAAACAGTGTTTTATGACTTCGTTCCCCAGCTCACATTGGTCACAAACATCCGTGACAATTAATTATGTATATTCTTTATGCCGAAATAGTAAATAACCAGCATACGGAATAGTAAATCGTAAATAGTTTGCATTAAATTTCGACTATCGTTATCATCGCAACGCGTATAACTTAAAATGATATGATCTGTTTACATTCTCTATTCTGAACAAATGTTCCGTTCTCGTCTTGAGTCATCCCCAATTTATTACTGTAAAGGTTTGCGCATTTTAACTTTCACATCATAAGCTTTCGTAGAAAAGTCGTATTATAAATTGCTATGAAGATAAGTCTATCGCATAACAAATAATGTTGTTATAATATTAATGGTTGGCTGCAATTCTGTTACCCCCCTTTAGATGCCGCCGCCCGGGTGCAGCGCACCCATAGGACGGCGCGGCTCTGTATAAATATATAATATATAAAATATATCATCTTCTGGTGTATCTTTTTTCTATAATATAAATAATAAATCATGAGATTTAAGTAATTGATAGATTTGTCAATGATAGTTTAAACTCCAACGAATAACAAGTGTGAAAATAGCGACATGACTGAGAATGAATAATAACATCAATTTTGAAAAACTGACTGTAATACCGCCGAAAATAATAGATAAATGTTGAAAAGTTTTCATATTTTGATAATTGATGATAAGTTATCGACGCATTTCACATCAGATTTTATATGATTTAAAAGTCGTTAATATTTATTTCCTATTAATTTTTCTTATAGATAGTGATTCTAACCACAGTCAATAACAATTATATTAGTTATGACCACAAATATGACATTAAGTCGAAAGAAATTGATGAATGTAGACAGTAAATAAAGAACTGATTTATAATCGTGAGGTTACAATTTACTTATCATTAAAAATCAAGAAATAGCAGCAAATGAAAATGCATATAAAAGTTTTCATATCATAAAACACATACTATGTACTCGTATTTGTAAATATTTACTCTGTTCACGACTTAAACGATTAAACAAGTCGATAACGTTTACATTTTAGAAAATTTTTAATTCATCAATGATTTTTCAAATTTAATTCGGAAAGTTTGGGGAAAGTTTTACTTACGTGTGATTTATGTGTATGTGCCTTCGAAGCCACAGTTCGGCGTGTGGTAGGGAGAGCATTCACATCGACTTTTCTTCCCTAGCCAATTACTTTTGCCGTAAATGAGCTCAAAGCGACCAGCTCTAGCATCTAATTCTCTAATTTTTCTTAGAGTGTCAAATTTTCCTATGAAACAAAGAGGACACATTACAAGAACATACTTTCTCTGAATTTAGTAAATGAAGTCTTCTATCCTCCAAAGTTTCCCATTCTATCTTCTGGCTTCTCAGTAACACTCACCAACTGATAAACTGACACTTGTCAATATATTGACCAGTAGCAGGTCTCCATATGTTGCAAGGCAGCTGAGTGTACCACATTGGTCCCAATCCCGATATTCATTTGTGCTAATACACTGTTATATAGTTTTCAATAAACTTTTTGATAATCTTATACAAGACATTTTTTTCCGGAAAATATATTTCTTGTGGTCGTGAATCTTTCCCATAGCTGGTGAATGATTACCAAACTGATACAGGCGTTCTTCTGTGTACTTCTTTGTAAATATCCTCAAATGGCTGAGATTTAGGGTACACGGAAAGGGAAATTGTATAAATTGTGCAGTTGTAAATAAATTGAAAATGAGACGAAGGCACCATTGTTTGATTCGAATTACCTCCAGTGAAAGCGATTCGCCATTAAAGGAAGATTTGAGCAGAAGAAAGAAATGACGCTTTGGCCAATACGTGCACCAACTTTCAATCACATG
>KZ308623.1:407745-480883 GCA_000376725.2 Ladona fulva
GAATCCTAATTCCCTACGGTAAATATGAAGTTAGAACAGCTTTTCTTTATCGGTAGCCGGACCCTCTAAGGGTCTTTATTGAGGGGAGTTGGAGATTAAAAAGTCTTTTTTTAATTTAATCTGTCGTCGATGATATCAACAAAACTTAAATAATTTAATGTTTAAACATACGTAGAAAAGAAAGCTCTAGGATTTGTAAATATAAAAAAAATCTACTATTGGAAAGATAAAAGGAAAATACCGACAAAAAGGGGGTCGTAACAAACCTGCGCTAATCTACTAATAGTATAAGCTGAAAGATCTAAAGGAAAACTTCTCATGAAATGGAAATTGTAAGAGAAGTACTATTACAAAAAATTAAATAAAATTGAAGCAATAGCTGAACACATTACACTTTACTTTGAAAGGGAAACAATCAATATCACATGGAAATTAAAATTTCAAACATGAAACAAATATATCTGAAAAATAATTTAAGAAATTACAAAAGGAATATTCAACTGAAAAGTAAGTTTATATATTAAAAGAAATAACAGCACTGGAAGGATAGACGGTATGCAAAATTAAAAAAAATATAATAAAGGTTATAAAAGTAAAAATGAATTAAAAGAAACAATATATTATGAAATGTAAGCACATACATCTTGAATAGATGGCTGAAAACTGTTTCCTTATCCAAAAGAGTAAACATTTATAGGTAAGTTTTCCTTTTCTTTTATTAATTTTTTTGGTCTTAACATTATCATTTATACAGGGTCGTGCGATAGGTGTTTGCGTTATATTTAAATGAATACAAAATATTGCTTCAAAAGAAAGCAGAGCATACAAGAAGGATTTCATAAAAGTCATTACAGATACGATAAAGATCGGTGTGATTGTAAATAGGTTATGAAAGGGTGTTACTAGTTTTAGAAGATATTATACGATCTTAATCATTTTCTCGATATATTTGGCTCATATAGTTATATTTTGATGATTTTCCATGTTCTAATAGCCATCAGTCTCATATTTAGCGTAATGTTCATCCCCAGTAGGGATGAGATGATTATTTATTTTTGACGCTCCTCAAAGCTACAGATAGAAATATATTTTCTAGCCCTGACATTGCACGGTTATAATACCAATCGTTTAATCGCTCTATCACTTTTGAAACATTTAGTAGAATTATTCCGTAAACACATTTAAATTATTTAATCAAATATCCTCAATATGTCCAAATACGTAATCCAGCCTTATATCCCAATTTCTTTGAATTAGTAATTAACTCACTACAACCTATTCTCAGCTTCTATCTGCACCAGTGGAATTTCTGGGACACGTAGCGATTTGGGAATTTTTATAATGCCCTTCAAATTTTGTCACAGTCGCTTATTTCTAATTTTATTCTATCTTAAATTATCACGTTTAAACGTTGTACAGCCTATCTGTAAAATATTAAAATTCAATACTACTTTCTTCGTTGCTATTTCAGTTCTTACCCCATTTACTCAAGAAATGAAAGGACTATATTTTTAAGAATTCAGCAAGGTCTCATAGATATTCATTGTGAAAAACAAATGTATACGACATTTATGAAAATCTATAGCACGTTTCCGGGGAAGTATCACCAAATTTATTAATTTCTGGAAAAAATGACCGCGTCTTATTTCGCTGTTGTAGATAAACAATTTCTATTAAATTTGGCTTTATATCGACCACAATTTGATAGGAAGAAGGAAACTCATGAACCGTTTTGAATACATTTGAAATTAATATAGTTCCCCTTTAGTTAACGCCAACCGCAGTATTTTTCTCTAAATCAATCAAGATAGATTTCGGATATACATCTGGTCACACACTTTCATCGTTAGTTTCCCAACGCGGACTGCGGAAGTTCGCTTCACCTTTGTTTTCCAATCCCTTTAAATAACTCGATAGGAATGTCGTACGCGCTCCCTACCTTTCATGCAATGGAAAGCTCTTTCAATCTCTCAACAGGTTCAATTCACTACCGCAGCATAAACTTGATGTCTAATTTTGCTCGAATATGCTATGCTTAATTAGTCGTTTAAGTATTATCAATTTCTCACTTTCCGTTTGGTATCAGGAAATTAATGTCATTGTATTAACAAAATCCACTACTTCGGCCTCGACTTTGTGGTAGCTATTCATGATGAAAAGAATAAGAAACACTTATACACGTACTTAACACTTATACACTTTTATCCTGTGGTAACGTGTATAAGTGTTTTTTTATTATTTTCATCGTCATTGTATTAGTTTAAATTACAATTAATTGGTGTTACAAGCTCATTCAACATTCACTGATAACGTTTAAAGTATTCTCCCGAAAATCTGTGCCTAACTGCTTTGTTAGAAATCTAAGTTCTTAAAGCGGGACCTGGAACCGGCAGGAAGCGGAAGCTCCAGCCTTGATCCGCGGTCTTTTCAGACTTTTTTCACATCCGTTTATTCTTTTACCTTGATTATTTGTCATAACCATAAGCTAAGTGTTCGATCGGTTACTTCAATTTAAATTGCTTTCTATCTCAGTTTCTTGGCTATATCTTTTTAACACTGACGACATATTAGGTGGAAAATTAGATTCCGAGATCCGAGATTATGAGTCCGAGATTTTGAGGTTGAAATTTCGCTTAAATAAATAATTTATGTATTTATTATCACCAACATTTATAAAATTGAGAAAAGAGTAGATAAAAGGTAATTTTTTCTTAATTCTGTACCAATACTGGTAGTGGTTAGTAGAGTTAGTAGTGGTACCAACAAAGAAAATTAGAGAAGGCACAGTGAACGATGCATATTGAACGGATCGACATTGTGAGAGGAGACAAATAAAACTGAGGGTAGCCTTAAACAGTCCCATATTAATTCAGTGTATCACTAAGTCGCCCGACGTACTTACCAGTTCAGGGGCTCTGTTAAATAGCTTATTCCCGTGACCATATCTTTATGAATTATATATTTTAATTCCCTTTTTTTTTAAATTGTATCATTAATTTAATTTCGCTGCAGTCTCAATCTTTTGCATGGATGCGATGAGATAAAAGATGCTTTGATACAAGTGATTCTGAGTAATGCATTTTTCTTGGCATCTTCTTACTACATTTTGCGAAGAATGTTACTCTTAGGGACATTATGCTGCACTTCTCACCTCGCTTAGTAAGATTCTCTCTCCAAAGCAATAAAATGCTAATAGTGGAGGTTCAAACCGATATCTGGACTGAATACTTTCCAGTGAGGATAATAGAATATTATAAAAAATCCTCCTAATATCTTTCCGCTGGTAAAAATATAATAAAAGGATTGTTTCATTTAGTTCAGCATTAACTAATTTTCCGATAAAATATTCAAAGATTCTACGATAAGACAGCAAGTGCCAGCCATTGAGCGCCGTTAGAAAAACTCAATCCTTGTAATGCTGAGCAAATTGTATACTTTATCCACTTGCCACTTTTGGAAATAAGGATTATTTGGAATGTACGTGAAGCAAATAATTTCCCTACTAAGAGGAAGAAACCGCATCGAAAATGGAGGAACGAGGTCTGTAAAATAATTAAATGGGATGCTAGAATTTGCTGGTTGAGATCGAGTAAATACGGAGGATCACATTACGCAGGGAAATGGATAGAGAGCAGAAGGCTCACTAATACAACTTCTCAGTTCCGGGAAACTCGAGTACGATGAGTGATTTGGAATGTGTATTAGACAATTACTAACCTGTCCGCGAGTATGTGTGGTAGTGTTTGGCTCACACACGTTTTTAATTTTTTTACGTATCACTTTTTCATGTTTACCCTGTTTGTAATTTTTTAGATATTCTTTGTATATAAAACATTAGTTAAGAATTTCGCACTATAATAAATTTATTTTTATTTACAATTGAATTCGTAATAAAATCGGAAGAAATTGAAAACAGAATCAATTAAAGAGCCGGGTACTCGTTGATCAATCAGAATTAAAAGAAATTAATGCTATATTAGCTGGATAGCTACTAACAATAAGTACCAACTTATTATAAGTTGGCTGTATAAGAAGCAAATATTTACCCATTTAAAATTAACAAATATCTTACAAATGTTTCATATACTATATATACCAGATCAATAAAAAACCTAAAATTTAAACACAGAGGCATTTTAAATTGATAAATATACAACAATTCTTTTGTGTTACATTATTTTTCTCTCTTTGAATACTACAATTCAATTCTCTTTTCGACCCTCTCAAATACGGCAACCATTTAAATGCCAATCGATGAATTACTATTAATCCAATTGGGGATTTCAAAATTGGATGAAGTAAGCTCTTCGGTTGAAAATTTCTCTTCATTAAAATATCAGCCAGTACCAGAAGCTTCAGAGCACGTTCTCATTAAGTAGATTAGCGCTTTGATCGTTCATTTCAACACCGCGCGCCGACCAAAAACGGCGTCAATAAAAACATAGAGCAATAAAAAGAGTTAAAAGTAATTTGGATCCTGTAATCCACCCACAAAACGTCTTCATAAAATAGGATTAACTAAACTGCAAACGATGTCGATGGGTTTTTATCACGATTTTGACAAGTACAGCGTGATTATTTGTTGAAGTGAAAACAGAAATAGAGCATTTTTAAATTCTTCCCGTAGAAACGTAAATATTTTCTCGACTAATGGATGCATTGCAACCCACATCAGTGAAAAATTAAGTTCTAAAATCCATATTGTATCACAAGAGGAAGTCTGTCGAAAGTAGGAATCGAAACCGAACACTCAATCTCAATCTCAATTGAAAATTTTGAAAGACTGAAAAAACAGTGTTTTATGACTTCGTTCCCCAGCTCACATTGGTCACAAACATCCGTGACAATTAATTATGTATATTCTTTATGCCGAAATAGTAAATAACCAGCATACGGAATAGTAAATCGTAAATAGTTTGCATTAAATTTCGACTATCGTTATCATCGCAACGCGTATAACTTAAAATGATATGATCTGTTTACATTCTCTATTCTGAACAAATGTTCCGTTCTCGTCTTGAGTCATCCCCAATTTATTACTGTAAAGGTTTGCGCATTTTAACTTTCACATCATAAGCTTTCGTAGAAAAGTCGTATTATAAATTGCTATGAAGATAAGTCTATCGCATAACAAATAATGTTGTTATAATATTAATGGTTGGCTGCAATTCTGTTACCCCCCTTTAGATGCCGCCGCCCGGGTGCAGCGCACCCATAGGACGGCGCGGCTCTGTATACATTNTATCTGTAAAATATTAAAATTCAATACTACTTTCTTCGTTGCTATTTCAGTTCTTACCCCATTTACTCAAGAAATGAAAGGACTATATTTTTAAGAATTCAGCAAGGTCTCATAGATATTCATTGTGAAAAACAAATGTATACGACATTTATGAAAATCTATAGCACGTTTCCGGGGAAGTATCACCAAATTTATTAATTTCTGGAAAAAATGACCGCGTCTTATTTCGCTGTTGTAGATAAACAATTTCTATTAAATTTGGCTTTATATCGACCACAATTTGATAGGAAGAAGGAAACTCATGAACCGTTTTGAATACATTTGAAATTAATATAGTTCCCCTTTAGTTAACGCCAACCGCAGTATTTTTCTCTAAATCAATCAAGATAGATTTCGGATATACATCTGGTCACACACTTTCATCGTTAGTTTCCCAACGCGGACTGCGGAAGTTCGCTTCACCTTTGTTTTCCAATCCCTTTAAATAACTCGATAGGAATGTCGTACGCGCTCCCTACCTTTCATGCAATGGAAAGCTCTTTCAATCTCTCAACAGGTTCAATTCACTACCGCAGCATAAACTTGATGTCTAATTTTGCTCGAATATGCTATGCTTAATTAGTCGTTTAAGTATTATCAATTTCTCACTTTCCGTTTGGTATCAGGAAATTAATGTCATTGTATTAACAAAATCCACTACTTCGGCCTCGACTTTGTGGTAGCTATTCATGATGAAAAGAATAAGAAACACTTATACACGTACTTAACACTTATACACTTTTATCCTGTGGTAACGTGTATAAGTGTTTTTTTATTATTTTCATCGTCATTGTATTAGTTTAAATTACAATTAATTGGTGTTACAAGCTCATTCAACATTCACTGATAACGTTTAAAGTATTCTCCCGAAAATCTGTGCCTAACTGCTTTGTTAGAAATCTAAGTTCTTAAAGCGGGACCTGGAACCGGCAGGAAGCGGAAGCTCCAGCCTTGATCCGCGGTCTTTTCAGACTTTTTTCACATCCGTTTATTCTTTTACCTTGATTATTTGTCATAACCATAAGCTAAGTGTTCGATCGGTTACTTCAATTTAAATTGCTTTCTATCTCAGTTTCTTGGCTATATCTTTTTAACACTGACGACATATTAGGTGGAAAATTAGATTCCGAGATCCGAGATTATGAGTCCGAGATTTTGAGGTTGAAATTTCGCTTAAATAAATAATTTATGTATTTATTATCACCAACATTTATAAAATTGAGAAAAGAGTAGATAAAAGGTAATTTTTTCTTAATTCTGTACCAATACTACATTGACAACGAAAGATATTCCATAAAAAATATTCGTGAAGATATCGCTAGAGGTGTATTTTAGTGGTAATTAAAATGTGTGAAGTGAGCTGCCAATGCTAAACCATGATCGAAGTAAAATTTTGGGTTACGAAAACCCAACTAGAATGTTGCAGGGTTTGAAAATAGTGATTGTACTGTTATTAGGAAATTAATTATTTATTTATTATTTTTTATACATAATTTCCTGTAATTACACAAATTTTCAACTATCAGCGAATACCAAGCCACTTAGTACCACATGCAACCAGGAAAAATGTGGCATAGCTTTGCTTTGACAGCGTCAAGCTATATCTCTTAATATTTTCTGCTCTATTTCGAGTCTATACGGAACATACACGTGCCTTCATTTCGCAAAATGGAGGAAATCTCATTCCTTGACTCAGCCTCTACCGAGTGGGGAAGGCATTCAGAGCGGGCGCTCATCGAACAAGATGAAACAAGCCAAATCCTGATGTTTCTCTTCAAACTCCTGCCTTCCCATCAGTCAAAGAGAGGATTATGGTCGCAAGTGGCGAATTGGAGAAGCCCCAGAAAGAAAGTGTATTAAACTGAGCAAACATTTTCTTCGCAAACCTTAGAAATCCTTGGAATGCTCCCTAATCTGAAACGGGGTCTTTCTCAATGGTTACGTTTTATGGATTCGAGTATCGATCCATCCCCTTCTGAGATCGTCTTCTAATAATATCGCCGTGGGAGGTTCAATGGAGGTTATAACCATTACGTAGGCGCTGTTTTCTCTAACGGTTTCCCATTCAATGTTCTTAAGATCTCAGTTTCTCTTGTTCGAATTTAGAAATTTTTCTCCTTTGTGATTACGACAGTAATTTTCGTAATGGATATGTGTTTCTTTGGGAGGCCTTCTAACTTTAGATTCGAATTTCAAAAACCTGATATTTTTCTCTCGTCGAATTTATAACTACAATGGATGGATGTCAAAGTGATGTCGGGCCCTCGATGCCTTAAATTATAGCTTAGTGGGCCTCTTAGACAGTCCTCAATATTTGGTGGGAGACTATATGAGTAATGAGGATTGCCTAAGAGTCTTGCTGAGCTGCAAATTAAGACTGTAAGCTCTCCTTTTCACTCTCAGATCCATCAAAACCATTTGCAAATTTGACGAATGAAAAATGTTACCTTTTGAACTTTTATAACTCAAGTCTCGTATCCTCTGCGAATAAACGCATACCTGTTTTCTAATACAGCGGTGATTTTAATATCAAGCGTAAAGAAATAATGCTAAAATTTAAAAAGCACGGAGTGTGCTATGTAAAACCGTAAGCTTAACATTACTTACAAGGCAAATGTCAGGTTTGTTTAAACGGATTAACACGAAACCTTCAGGACACGTCCCTTGCACAAAAATAACAGACACGTGTCCGGCCGTTCAGCTCAATGCGCCTTTGTTTATGCAAAATATGCAACTGAAAATCGAAGTTAGGTATCCACGCAACGTACGTGCGTTGCCATACATAGAGCGAAAATTTCCAGCTAGAGAAATATTTATCTCGTTTTTTCCTAAACAACTCATTTTTCCGTTATTAAATTTCATATTCTTTCCTTCCTCGTCAGCATTTATTCAACTAAACGATAGGTAGGTACTCCATTATCCATTCCGTTGTTCCTTGTTATTTTTCTTGTTAGATTGAGACTTAAATTACCTGAAGAAAAGTAGTTTAAATTAACAGACATTTCTAAGCTGTGGAGAAAGTAATTTTCTATTGCATTGCGATCAGCAGAAAATAAGTAAACTGGCAATAGTTTGAATTCTCTTGGTGCATAGCTTATGAGCAGAATTTGCTGTTATGATCGGAGAAACCTTAATAAGTTTTGAACTCTTACATGATTTTGATGTGACCAGTGTTGAGAATTTTCAGTGATATTTAAATTGTTCGTTTTTCCCTTCTTAAGGCGCTAAAATGGACTTTCTTATGGTTTATTTAACGCACAAGTAATTTTTATCAACGTTTGATGAGTAGAGGAGTCAAAATAGCATCAGCGTACGCATAAGTAATTCAAGGTGCATTTGGCGGTGTTCTATTCTGGCGCATTGAAGTATAGTAAGTTTACTTTCGAAAATATCATAGAAGAGATAATTAATTTTACACCGGGTATAACTGTATTTTATCGTTATGAATTATTCCTCCGAAAATTAAAGTGCAGATGACAGCAAATGCAGTCTGCAATCGCAAATAAATACCGCAATCCCCAACCCGACTAAACCCTACTCAGTGTGATGCATTAGTAATCAATTATAGCTAATAAAAATGGGTTGGATCGGGTTGAGGTAGGCGGTTTAAGTTAAATATCGCGTGCCGCCGTTTATTTTCGAAAAAATATTTTAATTAATCAATATAGTAAAATATATGTTTACCGCCATACTGATATAAATGAATGTATTTATGACCAATTCGGTAAATTTTTATAAGAATTTTTATGATTTTTACAATTTAGAAGATGATTGTTTTAAAAGTTTTTTTTAAATAAAAATATCATCCTTTTATGAGGGAAAGGCACCATGGTGGTCAAAATTAGTCCGGTTAGCTCTGCAGAAAGTTTATTCTAACTAGGAGAGAATTAATTCGTTCCAATTCGGAGATGAGCCCACCTCAGGGTGATAGAGCATGAACATCGATCGGTAAAGTTCTTATTTCGAATGCGATCTCCACTTCTTCGAAAGTCTTTAACATTTAAGAAGGTCGCCAAATCGTTAGCTCCTTATTAAGCTCTTCAGCAGAAAGCTTCGCCACTGGTGATTTTGTTCGACCCGACTGTAGGGCTTACGATTTCTTGCTGATGTCGCAAGTTCGCGAGTTGGGAATTGCAAGATAGTCCACGGTGATTTTATTTTCTTTTCGATGATAAAAATTTCAAGAAAATTATAAAACACTATACCCTATTCAACTTTAATGCATACGGTACTTTGAAGTTTTCTACACCCAAAATATTCTTTCTTTAGGTGTGACGAATAAGGAATCTCCTTGAAGGAGAAGACAAAAACATCGAAGCACACAAATAAATTCTATCATAATCGGTCGTACTTCATGGAAAGACATTCTAAACACAAAGAAAAGAAACTTCGTAAATTTCCACACTAAAGGATTTTATTTTCCGAATGGTTACGATGGGCTCTGTGCAAACACCAGTCGGAAAATTAAATTCTTTAGAGTGGAAATTTCCGAAGTTTATTTTCTTTGTGTTTACATCTAAGTAGATTTATATTTTTAAGCAGATTGTAAGGCTTAAGTATTTTGAAGTAGTTAGCGGGCTCTACTATGAAAACATTATCCGAGTCCCTTCTAACTGAGGTTCCGTATATTCCGAGGTACATATTTGCTATTTTAACTTAAATACATCAATAACGGAATAAATGCGACTTAATAATGGCATAAATACACCTTAACACTCGTAATAATAATTTGGAAATGGATAATCGGAGAAAATAAGTGGTGCCTGCATCAGGAAAATCGCCAAATATATTAAAATTAAACACTATAAACAATAAATACAAAAATAAATAAATTAAATACTACGAAGGAAAGGCGAAAAAACTATTGAAAAACTTTTTACATCAAAGTGCTTTTAAAATTGTAAATACACGTTGAACTACACGGTAAACAGCGTGTTTATTTCATAATTTACGTACGCAAGGCGACCCCTCCGAACTATCCGAGTTTTTGAGGTTTCTCCGGTTCACATTAAATCTGGTATTTGAGATACTACTCTAATAGAATTGTATGCCTTAGAAACGCTGCCTTTGGACATTGGGTGTAATCTTCATGAACGCTTAATTTGTTTTATTCCTTCAAAGGGAGACTCTATTTACTTTGAATTCTAACCCCATTTCCTCCACATATCGTAGGCAGACGATCCCAGAAAAAAGGTACGAAATGCAATCGGGGTTGGTTGGGCCGGAAAGAATGGAATGAAAGGTAAGATGTGGAAAGGAGGATAAGAGGGAAGGGCAGATTTGGGGGCGGTGCCGCCCAAAAAAGCATGACGGTGAAGAGATTTTGCGGATAGATTTCAGCGCTTTCGGGATACGTCACTCCACACACACTCTCGTATCTGGAAACCTATCCTACGTACGATCATCCTCTCCCTCATCCCATTTGCTCCGTATATCTGAATGTTTTCTCCCCCCGTCGGGGGACTTACGAAATATCTCGTTTGTTTATTTATGCTGCCGACTCCTCTTTGTGTCGTCCCATCCAATTGTTTTCTTTTCTAAGTCTTTCCCTTAAAGCCTCAGCGGAAATGCTTTCTTTAGCTTCACCACCGGACACGCCGTCTGCAGTGTAAACAAGCGGAGTTTATAGCGATGAAAGTTCCCATGGAGAACGAATGGCACTGAAAACTGAGAAGTCTAAAAGTTTATTTTATAAAAAATTCAGAAACATTGGATTTATATCTTTCGATTCATTCATATCTTCAAGGAGGGATCAGAAAGTTTGTGTTACTATTTTTTCAGCCGAATAAATGTAAGAGAAAACATTAAAGATTTTTTGTAATCCTTCCAATATTTTTACGCTCAATAAATACAGTAGTGTGTAGGCTCTGCTGTATAGGACCAATAGCTTGGAAGTTTTCCTGTTATAGAATTCGATATTGGAACCACTGACGGACTTTGCCATGAATCTTTGCCCTTTTACGAGCTTTTTCATTGAATTAAAAACGTTATCACTGGGAACAAGGTAGAGACTACACTGTGCATGCTGCAAAATCTTGAACCACTGATCCCTTTTGGGTAACTGTTAGACGATGTGACTCCCCTGAATTATTATCATATCAGCTTAAAAATATAGGGACATTACTTTTCGATTTCGGCACATTGAAGCAAAGATGAATTTGATTTTAAATCAATAATCACCATGGATACTCCCTTTGATATGACTTTTGGTAGCCAACTGAAGTTTCCTGTTGATTTTTGCGAAAAACATTATTATCATAGCATGTTGAATTAGGAATATCATGCCATAAAACATGATATGTTAAAAAATGTTATTTATTTTGGATTTCAATTTTTGTTGAACGCATTATATCACGATACCTGGGAAAGAAAGCACTCCCAAAGGTTTTGCAGCCACAACTCACCGTCAGCGTTTGGACCGAAAAAACATACGAATATAGTTATGAAAAACTACGGAACTGAAAGTTGGGGAACTATTTATTGCATGCATTTTCCTGTAAATACTCTTTTGCAACTTTTACAATCAATTGAGCTAATAATTTGGCCGTAACTTCGGAATCGTTTGAGTAATTTATTCATATTTTTATTTGGCTCATTTTCCTCTCTAAACAGTTGATAACAAAAAAGGATAGAATGAATGTACAACATGAAAGTCTCTAGTTGGGAATAGAGAGGCTTTTAACATGGCTTTTATTTTAAATCCTTTTCATTACATATCATGTGTCTTGTTTTTTCATTAACTTATGCCATGTATTCATTACACACGTGCCAAATAAAAAGCCATGTCTCATATTTAGGTGAATTGATAAAATAACATCTGTATCTGCGGAAAATGTCATTAAAAGGCAATATTTCCCACTCGTAAAATACGCACTCAATTACAAAAGCTGTACCAAATGAAAAAATTAAATCGTTTTAACCTCTGTATCTAAAGAGTAATGGATGAAAGGTGTGTTAAGTTAGATTTCCATCAAAGTCACTCAATATTTATGAAATAAAATATTGTTGACGCATAAAACCGGTGTCATATAATGATGATTAATAATATTTAGCTGCAACTACTATGATTTTAGCGAAACGATGTTAACTTTAGATATATAATTTCATATTGTAACTGTAACAATAAAACCTACATTTTTGTATTTTATTGTTTATGATTCATTTTCATTTGTTATTATTTTTCTTACCTTACATTTACTGTATTATTTATTGTCTTTATATGCATTTACTGTGTTTTCGCGGTTTTTTTTCACCCCCCTTCTCTGTGGGTGTTTTCCGCAACGTGGGTTTTTTCTTTGTCAACCTTCAGTTGCAATGTTTTTTCCCCACACCGCAATCTTTCTTTTAGTTATAATTATATTCTGTATATATCGCAATGACATAATCGGGCCTCTCTTCCACCCAACATAGGTTATGTGGAAGAGAGGCCCGCACGGGCCTTACCTCGCCAATAAAGAGTATATCTATCTACTTCTGTACATGAAAGATAAAAATGATAAATATTTCAAGGAGAAAGTTTATTTTGACAGATATATAAGGGCAATGGAAAGCCGAAAGATTGCTAATGATATTAAGTAAAGAAAGAAAATCTCATGGCGTCTAGGCATTTTTGACGAGCTTCAACCTACGCATTTCTTGCTTTCCTTCTTCAGGAATCATTTTGTAAAGAATCTTCTGATATCGGATGGAAAGGATGAGCGAGGCTTTCCTTTTTCATTATTTTTATCTTCAAATCTTAACGGAAAATCTTCCATAGAGACGGATCCGAAAACTCATGTTTACCAACATTCTAAACGGAGGTGCTCATATCCTTAGCAGAATATCTCAAGTTTATGATATAATGCAAGGAGTTTAAAAGGGAAGAGTGATTTTCCATCGCTTCCAGCGAAAACGCCACTTGCTTTCATATTTCTCATATCTCCTTTACTCCATCTCTTTTCATCAAAGGATCGCTTGCTTCTTGGTTGATTCCTTTCAATTAAGTTGTACTTTATACGCTCTGCTTGCTATCTCGCGCAAAAGAGTAACCCGAGGAGAAGATGTGAAAATGAGTAACTCAACTCAGAATATTTCTTAGTAAAAGGGAAAAAATTGAATAAGGAAGTATTAAGTGTCGGTTTAAAAGGTTTTCTCTACTTTGAGTTTCATGGAAGTGAATGCTTACGACACTATGATTAATTGCGTTCATGAATAAATGAAACGGTCAGAAAGTAGCGTTAAATTAGAGTTTCAAATATATTTGATATATTCATGATTTACTACTGAGAAGTGTTCAGACTTTAAGGTTTAGTTTTGTCGCCGCCGTGCTTCTCAATCAATCTCATTCAATTCCATGGCTTTTCTTGAAAGAGTGGAATCTGCAATGAACCAAACCGTCCCCTTTCCAACTACAGCCTGAATTCAAATTTATTTTCTCTTGAGTAGATTCATATGGGCCTTTTTACAACAGAAAGATTTAAGATGCAACATTTTTCAATACATCCGCATTAGCAAATAAATTTCTTTGGAATTCTAAGAATCAGAGTGCAAAATCACGGTGAAAATAAAACTCATTGGCATTAGGTGTCTTGGAAATAATTTCCTCATAGAGTTTTTGATTGTGAAATAAAGTATAATCGATTATTTTCTTTTCTGTGGAGATAAGCTTATAACTTTGGCAGTACCACCCACGGGCCACGGGTATCCGTCAAATAAAAATATCAGATAGAGCATTTTCAAATAAACAGAATTCATGCACTGTGAAAAATTAATTACCCGACGGAGGTAATGTAGTACATCTTGCCATACTCTCGAAACACCGTTGTAATGTATATATTGAAATCAATTTCTTCCGTCATTCTCTGCGTAAATATTTAAATTATTTATCAAGAAAATATTAGCTCAGAAATACATTTCACTATGACGAATATAGTGGACTGAATACAAGACAGCTCCCAAAGTGAAACTGTTTGCCAGTGCTGTTAAGAATAGTTAATGTATTTTCCTTATGAAAACGGGAATAAGAACTTCCCAAAAATTTACAACTCTCAAAAAACGAGCGATTTATGTCAAGCTGTGTGCCAGACCAATTAAAAGTTTCTGACGTGCACAATTCAATTAAAAGATGCAAGAAATGCCATATTCTTAGCTTTAGTTCTTTATAAATTCAAATTTAATTTCAAAAACACGAAAGAGTATTCCGGCTCCTTTTGCTGCATCCCAAATGTCCAGAACTTAGCCTCCCTTTCATTTCAGATACATCTTCTCTTTTCATTCTTCTCCCATTTCTCGCGTTATCCAATACTATTTTAAGAGCGCGAATTTTCATTTCAGCCGTCTTTTTCCAGTTAGTCTCATACTTCCTCCGCCGTTTACTTCTCCGGTATAAATGTTTCTGTCCGCGAAGTTGTCCCATCTCACACACGTCACGACCACAAAGCAAACGCTTCTTTTGATCTCCTTTTTTCGACAATTTCCTTCACTGCGTCATAATTAAAATTAGCTATTTAAGCTATCTTCCGAATTTTAATATAACGTGTCCTCGTATTTTTTTTATTCGTGCCCTTTCACTTAAACATATAATTTACTCGCAATAAATTCTTTTCCTTCGTAAGCTTCAGCCCGCAAAAATATTTTAATTTCGATAAAACACTTGCTCTTTAGCATTTTTTCTAATGAATATGTCTGAAAAAAGAAGAAAATTCTTGCTTTTTACGCAGCCTTATTGTCTACATGCAAATCTGTTGAAATAAAATTTGCGCGTTAAACGAAAAAAAAAAAACTAAATATGGGCTAATATCATGTTTTGCAGCATCGATCATTATTCTGATTTAATTAAGTTATCCACCGAGAAAATTTTAAATAGATAGTTTTAATGTAGCAAATTTACTAAGCTAACTATATCAAATACAGCATTTACCAAGTTAAACACGCCACAGGCCATAATATACCACATTTTTCTTTTCCGAATTGCTCACACTATTTTTGGCAACTCGGTTTTTTTTATTACAGAAAAACAAGTTTATATGATCAATATTTTTACATGGGTATCTTACAAATTATAAGGTAATATTTGAATATATTTTGAAAAATTGATTCCTAGTAAAGCGAGGATGATGGTCTTGCGATTAATGATACGTGTTGTTATTTATTTAACCTTTTAAAAATCAAATATCACGGGGTCACGCTGTCTTTTCTGTGGAGCATATTCGATTACCGCGTCTGGTTTCATCTACCTAATTTCTCCTAGTAACAAAAAATTTTTGAAAGCTGAGCTGCTCTGTTACAAATTTCTCAGAACCGAACACTTTTTTAGCCTCTAATTTCAAAATGTCATGAAGTGGATCTTCTAATCTCCAAATCTTAGATTATCACGTCAAAACAGTTTTCACATGTTTTATATTTAGAAGGTATACAGGTTCCACTCGATTTTCTCCAAGTTCGTTTCGTTTTGCTTTTACTTTGTTGTGTTATCCACTATGTGGGCTCATTAAAAAACAAAATATACTCCGATGTTTTAAATCAGAGTATCTTTTACAGATCAACAGATGCAAGGCTTCCGAAGCTTAGGACCCATAATAGCTGCAATATGTTTTTAAGACAGATATTCCTTTAAAAACAGCTGTATGTTTATTTCGTTTCGTGCAATACCTATTGGTAGTCTACTTATTAACAAAATAAGCTCTGACCATATCGAATTCATAGTTAAAAAATTGATACTTTATTTTATAGAGTGTGATTTTGATAGATTTCACCTTTTTATCAGTGTCGAGAAAAAATATCCTCTAAGATCCTTCTTGTGTCCTCTAAGAGAATCTTCTCAGGAAGAACCCTATCATGAATATACTATTTCATTTTATCTTTTGGCCATCTATTCATCTCTACCGTAAATAGTATTCGCGCTTGCAACCTTTTAACTGTGGAACTTTTGCAATGAAGTAAATTAAGCTTGATTTATTTTTAGACTTCTCTTCAATATTCATTATAAGTCAGATAATAGTGATCATACTTAGACATTAATCACTTTACTTCCATAAGATAACAATTTTATAAAATATGCATAATTTATATTTTGTTTTTTTTATGGGTATTCTACTGTATATTACTTTAAAGCGATTGTGTATTTGAAACGAAGGACAGATACTCCTTATTGTTAAAAGAATGTACATACTTTACGTAATAATTTCTGTTATATTGTTATCTAGAAGTATTCTGATTATATTATAAACCTAGAAATTTTAATGATAGGAACATGGTCTATTTTAGCCATTCTTAAAGATAAAGATTCGAAGGTGTTTTCCTATATATTTTAGTACAAAAGGGTAACTTCAACATTTTAGTGACGATTAGAGATATGTAACAAACCGCTTCAGTCTTCACTATTTGAAATGTATGTTTATATATATTATTCAAGAGAAAATTAATNTTTATAAATTATAATATTATTTATTTATTCACTATTCATAACAGCAGCCCCTTCACTCATTCAAGTAAAAGCTTTGAGTAATTTTCACCAGTGCATTAATCACGAAAAGATTATGCTAAAAAATCGGCATCAGCATTTACCGACAGAGATGTAAAGGTGGTTTAAGCATTTTTACTATCACCCACTGGACTGCGTTGAACTTTCGTATTTAATGTAGAATTTGGAGCCCAAAATATAACAAAAATTTTGCAAACTGCTATTCAAGGTTATGCATTCACACTATGAGGATTTTTTTGCGGCACGCTTAAAACCTCAAGCGGTACGACTATCTTGGTGTGTCACTGTTTGTGATATAGTGGTAGAGAGACAACTCTCCAGTCACACGTGACTTCGTTTCCAAAGCTATCTTTCTCTCCCTTTTGCCACAGAAATTCGCGCCGATGGCCCCTCTAACTTTCGTGTCAATCAAACGAATCGCTCTTTTAGGACTTCCCTCCGCATTTTATCTCGTCTCCTCACGGATCCCTTATCCTCACCGGGGATTTCTTGAGGCAGGAATGCGTCCCGCGATACGCGGAACTATTTTTTCAGGAAGTGAGATATAGGAGGCAAGATGGCCGCGAAGCAAGATTGAGGCTCTCTGGGAAGAGAGGCGATGGGAATAAAAATGTGTCGATGGGAGATGTGAATTGAGAAAAAAGAAGATCGAAAAGGCGAGAGAAATAGCCAAGAGATGGAGCTAGCGAATTCCTTCCGCGATTGTGACAGCGTTGGAATTGAGAGACTTCTTCGTAAGATCCTTGGCCATCTACTTGATATCGATGAGTTTGGCAATTGAAACTTTGGGGTCTTATTGAAAAAGATACTTTTGCAAGTAGGTGGGTGAGTTAAATTATTCGTTTTGAGGTGTAATTTAACACATTATTATTCCTACCTTATGTTAATGTATAATCGAGAAAATTTTCCACAGTTAAATGAGTTCCGTACCAATTAATTACTTATAAGAATATGATACATAATAACAACGTGAAACGCATGGCATACTTCAATACTAGTCTGGTTTTCGACTTAATGAAAATGTAGAGGATGCATTATTAACATAGTTAAAAATTATTCGCATCATGGTGCTTACCTTTGGGTTTTGAAGATTTTTTGCCCTTGAAACGGCTCTTCTTTTACATAAAGATTTACCAATAGGAGGAAAAACTTTATTTCACTAATAGCTAAGTAAATGTGGAGAAAACTAGACAGTAGTAATACGACTCTCAGTGAGCCTAAATTTAGACAACAACACTCTTTACGGTATCAATTTCTGTTCGTTCGCAGGCAATGATCCGATGTTTTCTCTACTTATTCCCTTAATCGCAGCGGTCTTTTGTCCTTCCAACGTACTCGAATGGGCTCAGCCGGGCAGTTAGGACAGTTAACTGGGATAATTGTACAGTTCGAACAGGTCCTGGATTGCTGGCGGGGATTCCTCGTCAAAGCGCTTGGAATACCCAGGATAGCAGAGGTGCAAACCGATGGGTGAATGGAGGCCGGAAAATACACGGGTGACCGAGCGGAAAGCTACGACAATGCCACTCTTCATGCGCAGCTTCACCTAGGCAATATTTTTCCTTCCTTTATAAACTCCTGATTCTTGATTTAAGGCGAGTGGGAAATTATCTTACGCCATCTAAAAGAAGGTAATCATTATAGATACGAGCTGGTTTTCCGTGGTAGCTCAGCTTAGGGACAGAAAAGCTCAAGGAGCAGAAATAGATTTTCACGAGAAGAAGGAATCCGAATGGAAGCAGGGAAAACTTATTATCATTTTCGTAACGGATTTAAGGGAAGCTACGACCGTAGTATATTGGAACAACAGTAATTTACTCAAATCCTCACAGAAATTGTAGAATGGGAATCTATTTTTACAGTTTGTCTACCACATTCCCAATTTCTGTGACTGAGGCTTATCATCAAATAGACACAGAAGTTCAAATAGACACATAAACACAAGTAAAATAGGGTACATGGTTTATTTTAACACCAAATTATTATTTGAACTATATTTAGTTTATCTTTGGTCACATTTGACATTCTTATTTAATTGCGTAAAACGTTATGAATGATAAACGTAAATAATAACTATTTGATACTGAATGATACCCTTCCTTTGAAATAAAATTTAATACCCATAACTTCTCAGCCATCTCCGTGGACTTTAAAACTATTTACACAGAAGTAACCAATGATTCTCTTATGAAGTTGATTTATTGAATATTAGAGCATAGATAAGTTTCTAACATTAAAATTCCAATTGCTTACTCGGTAACAAAATATTATCGGTAACGAAATGACCTCCACAATTTAACTAAGATGATGATTGTGAAGCATCCAATCCGATTGATACAAAGAGTATAGTTTAACAACTATTCACCTCGGATGCATTCATTCCAGATGATCTCCGATTATTTAAGACCCTACAGGGTATAAATTCACTCTCTTCTTCCATTCTTTTCCACTATATATTTACTTTAATGTTGTTTGAGGTGTGCATCTAAATTCGTTATAATCTTATTTATATATCGATTACATAGCTATTTTTCGAAAAAATTTCAGAATTTTTAATCAAGGTCCTTCTTTTTAAGAATTAAGTAAATTAGACGAACTAACAGTTTAATTTATAGACAATGCAAGAACATACACGATCCAGGTTTTAATGCATATCATCATCATCAGGTCTCCTCTTAATCACCTCTTGCGAGTGCAGTTTTCTTTCCTTTTTTAATTTTGTGAATAAAAATGAAGCAAGAAAATAGGCAAAGTGGTAAATAAGTACTAAAAAAGTAGAAAAGAATGTTTTTATAAATTATAATATTATTTATTTATTCACTATTCATAACAGCAGCCCCTTCACTCATTCAAGTAAAAGCTTTGAGTAATTTTCACCAGTGCATTAATCACGAAAAGATTATGCTAAAAAATCGGCATCAGCATTTACCGACAGAGATGTAAAGGTGGTTTAAGCATTTTTACTATCACCCACTGGACTGCGTTGAACTTTCGTATTTAATGTAGAATTTGGAGCCCAAAATATAACAAAAATTTTGCAAACTGCTATTCAAGGTTATGCATTCACACTATGAGGATTTTTTTGCGGCACGCTTAAAACCTCAAGCGGTACGACTATCTTGGTGTGTCACTGTTTGTGATATAGTGGTAGAGAGACAACTCTCCAGTCACACGTGACTTCGTTTCCAAAGCTATCTTTCTCTCCCTTTTGCCACAGAAATTCGCGCCGATGGCCCCTCTAACTTTCGTGTCAATCAAACGAATCGCTCTTTTAGGACTTCCCTCCGCATTTTATCTCGTCTCCTCACGGATCCCTTATCCTCACCGGGGATTTCTTGAGGCAGGAATGCGTCCCGCGATACGCGGAACTATTTTTTCAGGAAGTGAGATATAGGAGGCAAGATGGCCGCGAAGCAAGATTGAGGCTCTCTGGGAAGAGAGGCGATGGGAATAAAAATGTGTCGATGGGAGATGTGAATTGAGAAAAAAGAAGATCGAAAAGGCGAGAGAAATAGCCAAGAGATGGAGCTAGCGAATTCCTTCCGCGATTGTGACAGCGTTGGAATTGAGAGACTTCTTCGTAAGATCCTTGGCCATCTACTTGATATCGATGAGTTTGGCAATTGAAACTTTGGGGTCTTATTGAAAAAGATACTTTTGCAAGTAGGTGGGTGAGTTAAATTATTCGTTTTGAGGTGTAATTTAACACATTATTATTCCTACCTTATGTTAATGTATAATCGAGAAAATTTTCCACAGTTAAATGAGTTCCGTACCAATTAATTACTTATAAGAATATGATACATAATAACAACGTGAAACGCATGGCATACTTCAATACTAGTCTGGTTTTCGACTTCTTGGGCTATTTATAATTCATCTTTATGGATATAAATGCAACTCTAGATGAATTTTAACAATAATTGAAGATTTTAAATCAAATTTAAGCGCTCATTAAATTGTTTCTTCGCGGTGTTACTCCTCTTCGTAGTTTACTACCTTCATTAGTCCATGGAAAGTAGAAAAAATATTATTATGCTTTACAAGTTCTTCTTGTAATTATNAGTTAAAAATTATTCGCATCATGGTGCTTACCTTTGGGTTTTGAAGATTTTTTGCCCTTGAAACGGCTCTTCTTTTACATAAAGATTTGCCAATAGGAGGAAAAACTTTATTTCACTAATAGCTAAGTAAATGTGGAGAAAACTAGACAGTAGTAATACGACTCTCAGTGAGCCTAAATTTAGACAACAACACTCTTTACTGTATCAATTTCTGTTCGTTCGCAGGCAATGATCCGATGTTTTCTCTACTTATTCCCTTAATCGCAGCGGTCTTTTGTCCTTCCAACGTACTCGAATGGGCTCAGCCGGGCAGTTAGGACAGTTAACTGGGATAATTGTACAGTTCGAACAGGTCCTGGATTGCTGGCGGGGATTCCTCGTCAAAGCGCTTGGAATACCCAGGATAGCAGAGGTGCAAACCGATGGGTGAATGGAGGCCGGAAAATACACGGGTGACCGAGCGGAAAGCTACGACAATGCCACTCTTCATGCGCAGCTTCACCTAGGCAATATTTTTCCTTCCTTTATAAACTCCTGATTCTTGATTTAAGGCGAGTGGGAAATTATCTTACGCCATCTAAAAGAAGGTAATCATTATAGATACGAGCTGGTTTTCCGTGGTAGCTCAGCTTAGGGACAGAAAAGCTCAAGGAGCAGAAATAGATTTTCACGAGAAGAAGGAATCCGAATGGAAGCAGGGAAAACTTATTATCATTTTCGTAACGGATTTAAGGGAAGCTACGACCGTAGTATATTGGAACAACAGTAATTTACTCAAATCCTCACAGAAATTGTAGAATGGGAATCTATTTTTACAGTTTGTCTACCACATTCCCAATTTCTGTGACTGAGGCTTATCATCAAATAGACACAGAAGTTCAAATAGACACATAAACACAAGTAAAATAGGGTACATGGTTTATTTTAACACCAAATTATTATTTGAACTATATTTAGTTTATCTTTGGTCACATTTGACATTCTTATTTAATTGCGTAAAACGTTATGAATGATAAACGTAAATAATAACTATTTGATACTGAATGATACCCTTCCTTTGAAATAAAATTTAATACCCATAACTTCTCAGCCATCTCCGTGGACTTTAAAACTATTTACACAGAAGTAACCAATGATTCTCTTATGAAGTTGATTTATTGAATATTAGAGCATAGATAAGTTTCTAACATTAAAATTCCAATTGCTTACTCGGTAACAAAATATTATCGGTAACGAAATGACCTCCACAATTTAACTAAGATGATGATTGTGAAGCATCCAATCCGATTGATACAAAGAGTATAGTTTAACAACTATTCACCTCGGATGCATTCATTCCAGATGATCTCCGATTATTTAAGACCCTACAGGGTATAAATTCACTCTCTTCTTCCATTCTTTTCCACTATATATTTACTTTAATGTTGTTTGAGGTGTGCATCTAAATTCGTTATAATCTTATTTATATATCGATTACATAGCTATTTTTCGAAAAAATTTCAGAATTTTTTATCAAGGTCCTTCTTTTTAAGAATTAAGTAAATTAGACGAACTAACAGTTTAATTTATAGACAATGCAAGAACATACACGATCCAGGTTTTAATGCATATCATCATCATCAGGTCTCCTCTTAATCACCTCTTGCGAGTGCAGTTTTCTTTCCTTTTTTAATTTTGTGAATAAAAATGAAGCAAGAAAATAGGCAAAGTGGTAAATAAGTACTAAAAAAGTAGAAAAGAATGTTTTTATAAATTATAATATTATTTATTTATTCACTATTCATAACAGCAGCCCCTTCACTCATTCAAGTAAAAGCTTTGAGTAATTTTCACCAGTGCATTAATCACGAAAAGATTATGCTAAAAAATCGGCATCAGCATTTACCGACAGAGATGTAAAGGTGGTTTAAGCATTTTTACTATCACCCACTGGACTGCGTTGAACTTTCGTATTTAATGTAGAATTTGGAGCCCAAAATATAACAAAAATTTTGCAAACTGCTATTCAAGGTTATGCATTCACACTATGAGGATTTTTTTGCGGCACGCTTAAAACCTCAAGCGGTACGACTATCTTGGTGTGTCACTGTTTGTGATATAGTGGTAGAGAGACAACTCTCCAGTCACACGTGACTTCGTTTCCAAAGCTATCTTTCTCTCCCTTTTGCCACAGAAATTCGCGCCGATGGCCCCTCTAACTTTCGTGTCAATCAAACGAATCGCTCTTTTAGGACTTCCCTCCGCATTTTATCTCGTCTCCTCACGGATCCCTTATCCTCACCGGGGATTTCTTGAGGCAGGAATGCGTCCCGCGATACGCGGAACTATTTTTTCAGGAAGTGAGATATAGGAGGCAAGATGGCCGCGAAGCAAGATTGAGGCTCTCTGGGAAGAGAGGCGATGGGAATAAAAATGTGTCGATGGGAGATGTGAATTGAGAAAAAAGAAGATCGAAAAGGCGAGAGAAATAGCCAAGAGATGGAGCTAGCGAATTCCTTCCGCGATTGTGACAGCGTTGGAATTGAGAGACTTCTTCGTAAGATCCTTGGCCATCTACTTGATATCGATGAGTTTGGCAATTGAAACTTTGGGGTCTTATTGAAAAAGATACTTTTGCAAGTAGGTGGGTGAGTTAAATTATTCGTTTTGAGGTGTAATTTAACACATTATTATTCCTACCTTATGTTAATGTATAATCGAGAAAATTTTCCACAGTTAAATGAGTTCCGTACCAATTAATTACTTATAAGAATATGATACATAATAACAACGTGAAACGCATGGCATACTTCAATACTAGTCTGGTTTTCGACTTCTTGGGCTATTTATAATTCATCTTTATGGATATAAATGCAACTCTAGATGAATTTTAACAATAATTGAAGATTTTAAATCAAATTTAAGCGCTCATTAAATTGTTTCTTCGCGGTGTTACTCCTCTTCGTAGTTTACTACCTTCATTAGTCCATGGAAAGTAGAAAAAATATTATTATGCTTTACAAGTTCTTCTTGTAATTATTTACTTCCAAGATATCTGTTTTGAAATGAATGAAATGTATCTTTGACGCTGTATCATTGCTAAGAGTGGATATCATTTAATATATATTTCATTATTAACGATCTTATTATTATTATTAGAAGTTATTATTAACACATGAATAAATTTGTATGTACTATGTGTGTACGATGTGCTATGTTACTAAACAAGGAAAATTAATGTCACTTTATTCCAGTGCCAAGTATCTCGGACACCACTACTAACATCACTCTAATTTTCATAGATTACCATTATACTAATTTGATTACTTTTATAATTACATTGGATTAATTACTATTACTTGTCTTGACGTTTGTTTTACTGCGTGCATTAGTAGAAGTATTTAAATTCAATTGCTAATATAATTATAATTATTTTATTTAATAATTTACTATCATACCTAAGTGTAGATTATTAATTATAATGCAAAACAATTGTAGTTGATCTTTCTTTGCTCTCCTTCTGTATCAAAGCTACAAAAGTGAAAACTATCCAAAATACACTGTTTTTTCTGCCTACTCATTTTCCTCGTTATCTTCAGGTGTAAGTTCTTACACGTAGTTGAAAACCAGGTACACTTCATACAATACCATCATAGGACGGGGCGAAAATTTCGACATTAAAGAATCAAACTTATGTTATACATGTTTTAGAAAAATATTTCTATCTGTGCTTTCGCGGTTTTTTTTCGCTCCCCCCCTTCTTGCGTAAGCATTCTCCCGCACCGATGCATCCCGCAATCCTTCAGCCGTGGATTTTTTCCCACACCCCATCCATCCATTTACTTTTTGCTGCGTTTTTTAAATGATTTTTAATTTCTCTAATTCTATATCTTTTACCACATTTGGCTTCAGAGGTTTGGCGTAAGAGAGACTCTCATGGGCCTAACCTCGCCGAGTAAAGAGGTTTATAGTAATAATTATATGGATATTATTTAGTACTATGTTCTGCGGCTCTTCGTATGTTGAACCTAGTACAATTATGAGGAAATTATCTCTCCTAGTATTATAGAGGTTATTATATTTTACTAGTGACGAAATAACCTCTATTTAATAATGTAACTAATCCCGTTTAATATATACCTAAGCAAGCGATCAGGGCTTACTCGATGGATTTTTGGGATCTGGTGTGCTACAGAGGCTTCATGCAATATGGAACCACTTCTTTAAATAGGCGAGACATCTAAAACACCGCCATAACATCAAAGCGGACAGGGAGCCAGGAGAGATTCTTTACTCCTGATAGGTCAATTGGTTAAAGCAACTTCCGGCGAAGTGAGATATCCGGATGGTGTACCGGCTACAATAAACCTTATTTTTTTATGCTTTTACCGCGTAAAACGAGTAAAAGACAAATTATTTATTACTATTTTAGTTTCACTTTGTGCGTAATAGGATGATATAATTTTCCTCTCTAGTCAAATATGTATACACTGAAGTAACGCGATAGTGTAGCAAACAATGATCAATTATAAACGGTATCTTTCGAAGAAGGGACGATTACGTAAACGCGAAGTGACACGCCGGAACGCGCAGAAAGCAGTGTAATTAATCAGAAGCCAACAAATGAACTACATACTAAGCCATGCATGATTGTTGCGCGTTTAAAATAAGTTATCACAAAAAACAATCTTATTTCTATAAAAATGGATTTAAATATGGCCATATAATAATAATATTCATGCATATGTTATTTATGCTCATGCCTTATTTTATTTTGTACTAAATCATTTTGTTTAGGTCTTATGTGGGAGTGTAACTAACTTTCGTGTATCATAACGACCAATGGAGAAAAATGAAAAATTCTGAATTAACTATGCAGTGACATCGCAAGGAAAAGGATGATGAACATAGTTTTTCAAGAATGAATTTACTATGGATGTCTTCCTTCTCATGACATATATAAATAAGCGGATATGTATACGCAAACTTCTTATTAATTCATACCTATGGGAAACCGCTATTTAATACAAAAGAAGAATAAATCAATTACTTTCAAGCTAGAATTATCATTAGGGGTCAATAATATCATCTACGACGGTGATATCAAATACGCATATTAGCCATGCTTGAAACATATTTCGGCCATCGCATTATTTCTGAGCTACGTCTTAATAACTTAAAAACTGGTTTAATAGATATGGTAGATTAATGCACTTGAAACGAAAAATGCCTTATGCAGAAAAAGTATAACTATTTACTATAACAATCACCAACGAATATACATTCATGAATATATTCATTAGATAAAAGTTGAATTCTGCATCAAAGATAAAAATCAGAGGTTTTGTGTATTATTAAGGACAGTGAGAAAAGTCGATACATTTCGAAGAAAATGCAGAAATTTAGTTCGTTTATGACCGTAAAAGGCCAAATCATAATCATCATCATAGCAATAATAAGATATTTTTAACTGTCGAATGTTGTTGCGATAAAAATTCGTACGAGGTTTTATAATTTAATGAATAAAAATGTAATATATGAAATAATAAATAAAAGAAACTTTCGGGAAATTATCACAGACTCCTGGGTTTAAAATCGGGTCTTTATAAAGATGACAGTAAGTTTTCTTGGTCCTTCCGAAAGGTTCAAATCTGACGCAGTTTACTTCAGGGCCGCAAGTATTACCATATCACCGGTTTCTACACTTACAGGTTTAAAAACACCCCAAAAGCCGTTTTGCCGGCGGTTCACGTCTTTCCCTTTGTGGCAAAATCAGGAAACAAGGGAAACGGATTAACCAACATTCTTCACTCTCCCTTGTTTTCTTTTTTAACCACAGAGGGAAAGATACGAACCACCGGAATAACTGCACTTGGAGATTTTTTTTTAATCTCTCATTAATTAACAGCCGTGATCTATTTTTTTCCTTACATGGATTTCTAGTGTCTACTTGTAATACTTTAGAGGCGTTTAATTAATTAGTACTATTCTAGAATGAACGTCATATTTCAACAAAGAAAAAAAATTTCCTCAAAAAATTCATCCAAGTACGATAACGCCGCTTGATATATTGACGCACTGAGTGTACACACCTCCCTTTCATGGTTTTCAGCAGTAGCTGAGTCCGTTTATGCGCATGATTCCAACCATTGTGATTTTTTACCGAGCATCTGAGCGTTAATCTCAGCATGCTTTCGCTATTTTAAAATTGGTCAAAACTTATTAACGATTTCTTACTGAATTAGTCAAACAAATGTAATCAGTAATCAGTAATCAAAGTAATCAGTAAGCAAACGTAATCAGTGTCTCATAATACTAGAATCCCATATCATTATTTAGCTGAAAGAATGAAAATAATGTGTACTTATACACCAATTACCTAATATTTTTAAAGTTTTTCCTCGAATTCTGAATGAAACTCAGAATATCCCCAAATTAATTAAGGGCCCTTAATTATTTTTCCTTCTGAGGGATCACTTCTGGGCCGGGAAGGCTAATAATTTTTGAGGAAACGACAGAAGAAAATTTCTAAATTTTCCCTGAAAAGATGACAGTTGTGTTATTTATGAGGACTTAGGGAAACATTTAATTTAAATTACATTCTTTTGAGCCATAAAAAATAAATGATATATCAACTATTCTCTCCATTTCTTTTCATTTTTAACTCTCATGTATTTTAATCCTTTCTCCATCATTTCTATTCTAAAGCTGTACGAAGCTTCATATCTTTCAAAAAAACGTGAACTTTTTTTATTTAACACTATATTACGGATTACCGAAAATGTAAGTTTATGTACGAATAAGGGTATGATAGACATTTCGTATACAACTTTTAAAAAGGCGCGCTATTTTCGTATGTTTATCGTGAGCTAATGGATGTAGGTAAGAGAAAAAAGTCTGAAAAACTTTGGCAGAGGAGAAAGTTCTGTGGATATAAGAGGATGGTGAAAGTGAATCAGAGTTGTGGATGCGGACAAAATTCCTACAACTTCGTTCATTTGATCTAATAAAAGTAAGAAAAATATTGAGAAGAACATTCTTTCAAGCTGAAATGCTTCTTCCTACCCTCCAAATGCTGAATCGATGTATATATTCTTAAAACCGTCATATTTACGGGATAGTTGTAAATTTTCTTCATACCTGCATTAATTCCTTGCGAACACGTTTTAACTTCGAATGTGCTACTTTACGTAACATAATGCACGTAACACCGTAATGCACGATGTTCGAGTGGAAAATCAACAGAATTCCATTTGATTTACAACTTTCTATACTTTTATGATGAATCTTAATGCATTGCACTAGTTTACTACAAATTGTGTGTGATTACTATGCCAAGTTTAAGATGAAATTAGCAAATCATTGTTGAGAACCTCACTGGTGGTGATAATGTATCCTACAGTTACAGGCAATTAGCAATTAACACATGCATATTGAGTTGCATATACTGCAGGATGTACAGAAAATACTTTGAGTTGACTGCAGCCATCCTGTTAAAATACTGTTGATAGTTTAGAAACAAATCCTTCTTGTGCTAACAGTCGTGGAGAAAGCATTAATCTATACCTTCCTTACCCATTAGAGATTCCTACGAACAGGGACGGACTTTAGCTATCAGAGGCCCTAAGCGTAAAGTTCACATTGAGCCCCCGACTGGGAATCATGAGAATTAAAATTCGAATTTTTTTTAACAAAATTCTTCAGAATACATCTTGTAGAAAACTCAGTCGCTTCACTACCGTAAGATCAAATAAGGAAGTTTTGATTTAATATACATAGTATTTCTAAAAATTACAATGAATAATTAATAGACTTTTCAGAGACGTAAACAGTATAATATACTCTTTAGAAGCATAATGCATACTTACTTAAAAAGTATATGTATAATCCTTTTTTGACGTGAGAGACAATAACAATTTATTGCACGTTATTGAGAGTTCCTAAGAACCATAGGATGAGTCTCTGTTAGATAGTTAGCCTCTGCCAGCGCCAATTGCGCCTACATATATATACTCCACTGATTGAGGGCCAAAGGGCGAGCAAGAATGGACCGTAAGATGCGCATTCCTGATATGGATAGATGTGATTTTTAACTTTTGTATTTATATATAATTTTACAAATTATGGCATCATGAACAACTATTATAATTGCCTTAGGCGCGAAAAAATAGGCGTTCTCCGAATATATACTACGAAAAGGACTATGTAGGGGGTCACAGAATTTCCAGTTTTCCCGGAACAGAAGAAGTGTCTCGGCTACAAATAAGAGCCCATCCTGGGCTTAAAAAGATTATTTGATAGATGAAATAGCACAAAGTACTCCTCCGGAGAAGAGGCAGTGGTGTGTTTTACGGAGGGAGAAAATGAGGCACGCTTAACTGAGTGGCGTGCGTTGTGAAGATGTTATTGGAGAGGCTGTGATGTGGAAGCGATTCGGATGTTGTGGATTAGGCGGGAATTGGAGTATCTTTTCAAGTGCCCTCGAGTGCCATTGGCGAGCCGTAGACTCCTTCCCATGCGGCCACTGAGAGATGAAATACTCTGCCGGGGGAGCACTCCACTGCCCCCCCTCCCCTCCGCATTTTTCCTGAAAAATTTCTCCGAATATCTTCTCCAAAAGCAAATATCCAAAAGCAGCGAGGCTTACTGAACATGACCACGGGATGTTTAAATTAAATTTCCTTCATCGGATACCAATTACTCTCCTGCGTCCGATTTTCATCATTCTTCCTTTCCGCCACGGACTCAATATCCAGTACGTTTCATACTCTCTCCGTTGAGAATGCTCTTTCGCTCCGGGGGCATATTGTCCTGAATGTCACTGAGTGAAGTATATGAATTGGTATGCGTTCTATATGGGACATTTCCATCGTTTTTCACTTCAAACTACTATTCCTAATGTATTTTTTCAGTTTTAGCCTAAATTTATCGTAGTTAAAATGGGCAAAAATATCTAAGAGCTATTTCTAACATTTTTTCAAATTTGTGAATACAATTTTAGTCAAATCTTGCTCAGATTTTTAATTAATTCTCAGGACATTGAATCAAAAGTATGAAGAATATTTAGTGATCATCAACGAAAACTTTATGTACCAACTTGGCTTAAATCTTACCTAGAGAACTCCTTACTAGGCTAAAGTAATCAATTAGTGCTGTAATATCCGCTGAAGTACGATTCAGGAAATTATTAATTTCTAATGTTATACCTCCACAACTCCTTACAAATGTTTTCTTTTTGTTATATTGCGATTTTGTATTATCAAAGATTCCATCATTTTTCCTACGCCACTTTAGCTTTTCTTATAATATGTATTGGTAGATGAAAATATTTCTTAAATCCTTTGATACGATAGTGAACGTATGTTTCAGGTTACGTATTCCTTGCATTCCTCTTTAAAAGCTTCCTTACAATTATTCTCTCTCTTAGGTTATATTTGTTCCTCTGGTGATACTTCCAATTTGAATCAATATCTGTAGAAAAAAAGGGTTAAATTATGCAATAAAAAATCGGAGTGTTTAAATGTAAGAATTATGTTGTTTGTTTCTCATGATTTTCTCCTAAATGGTGATGGTTTATGACACGTTTGAAGGTAGTGATACAATTTATGCATAAATGAAATACAAATGCTTGCTCCAAAAATATTTGAAAGAATAACAGTTTCAATTTTAGGAAGATTTAATAGCTAGATGCTATTCATTTGTTGAAAAATCACACAAGATAAAATACAATTTTACGAAGAACTTTTTAAAACCTCCTTGGGCGAAGAACAGCTTATATTGAAATTAATTTGATATTGGAAATTTTGTGAATTTAAGCCCTAGCACTCCCTTACCCGAGGCTTCTAGATATAACATAATAACTTTACCGAGAATTTCCGGTTTAATTTTTGAATTATCTAAAGATTTTTAGCTTTCTCTCTTCCTGGTATATTAGAAGAATCCCGAGGGTGGTAATTTTATGGGTAAAAATGATTCTCTTATTTGAAGCGAGTTAAGGGAAACTTAACTAATATGACTACTCAGCTATTGAAGCATAATTGACGACCCCATTTAATGAGTTTGAAAACAGCAATAGTTTTCCCAAACTGAAACGTAGGTAGCAAATTATTCTTTACCGTAAAATTATATTCATTTGTTTCCACCTTCCAAAATAAAAGTATTTCGTTCGCAAACATTCCAAAAAACTGAACTCACTGACGCATATTTTTATGCAGCATTTAAATTTCATTCGTAGGTACCTTTGTTTATTTCTATTACATGGAATATTTTTCCAGTGGCTTTTAATGCTTAAGAAAACCTGTTTGAATAATGTATTGAGCACACACGGGGAGAGTTTTTTCGAATGCCGCTTCCCATGAATTCCAAATGAATTCAAAGCCGTTTGAGAAAAATATGAAAAAGTGCACCCGCTATGAACCGCTCCGAAGGAATTCATTTTGACCGTAGGCTCCGACAAAATTCGATTAATTTAAAACCCAAAATATATATTCTTGGTTTTTATCCAGATTGCCTGTTTTCGAAATATGTTTTCGTTTCTAGTATTTAAAGAGTTCTGTGATGAAATATTGTTGGAATGACGGATTTTTTAGTAAAAACACGGAGGATAAAACTAGCATTCTTTGACATCATCCTGGCGGACAATTTTTAGGTAAAATTGAATAAGTATCCACAAAAAGGGATTGATTATCAAAATTAGAAATACATGAATCTTAACTTCCAAGATCTGTTTGGCTACCACTGTTCCAAGATAATTGTGTGCCTCCTTAGATCAATTGTAAAAGTCGGTGGTCAAATATTTTTCAGTTAAAATAAACGATTATTGTGACGACTTATTCAGTTACATAAAATCCGTAAAACAGTCATCTAATCTTTACACGACGGATTTTGGTAGTCATTCTCGGGTCTTTAACCGGGTAAGTGCGTTGGATATTTCCTACGCACATACCCGGTTGAAAACACGAGATTTCCTGAGATTGTAATGTACCGTGTTTTTTGTTCTGAAACGGGAAGTTTCAACCTTATATTTTCTGAAATATTTTCCACTCTTCCCAGGAAACTCTTGAGAGGTGTTTTGGGAAAGCAATCTATAATGATGAATTGAAATAGTTCCATATTAGTTAAAGGAAAGCATTTGAGCATCGATGATAGAGAACATGATGGGAATTTTAATACCCTAGACGATGACGTTATAAGGGAAAAAATATTACAATTATAAATATTTCTAACGAAGGAAGATATGTGCAGTAATTGTCCTCAGATCTATAAATGTGAAAAAAAGCTGATTTACTTAGATGAAAAGTGGTATTATATATTCAAGTTCAACCTTTTCGTTTCTTGCTAGTTTCCATTAGCAATCTGTAATGTTTGCATATACGCTCCCATAATGCCAGCGTCCAGCTCAAAGTTCACGTGATCACTACACAATTCTCTAGGGCCACGATGGAATGGTTTGTTTGTTTTCATCGGAATAAAATGAATGCCATAAATGTGGTGGCAATGAGTGTGATTTCAGTGCACTTCCCTTAGATCACAGAGTATAACGAGTAGAAGATTTACTAAGTTATTCAACATCATCTTGAGCTGCGATATGGAGCGTTAGTAAAGCAGCGCCTTCAAAAGAGATGACAATAAAGGATTTGAAATCCATGATACGTGAGAGCTGCGCATAAAGCTCCTTGCAAAACCATTCATCGCCTAAGATATTCATTCTCTAACCTTATCCGAACACGATTTCCTTTGATCTTTAAAGAATAACTCATTATGAGTCCTTTCTCACAACCTTTCTTCAACGCTTTCTGCAGAGGGGTAGCTATAGGGATGTTTAGCCCTTATATGACGATCAATCGGCCCTAGGGGTATGTGCGAAAAATGGCACGAGCACATCTATTGGCCGACCGTTTCTGCGTTTCGGCTCTCTTTTCCTTCCCTAAGGAATTGAGAATTCACGTAACTTTTGTAAACACTTTTACAGTATCTGTGATACTTTTTTATTACCGTTTACGAAAATGCTCAATGACAATGCAATATGTGTAAGGATTTCGGACTGGAAAAACATTGGACTTTTTTCTTACCGCAGCTTATCTAGTGTTCCTGCGTTGCTAAGTGCTCAGTTCCAATATAAGCTACCGCACTCTCATTCCACCTGAATTGCTTTAAAATTCTGTTCATCTACTCGCTGCTATTCTGAACATTTCCACGATAGCTCTCATGCTCATGCAACCCCAATGACTTAGAAGTATCTTGCCCATGCCTCATCACAGGTTCTTTTCCGCAACAGCATATTTGCTATTGCTTTGGAATGACAGCAGAACTGAGTTCTCCTTTTATTTAGTTTCTTTGTGACTTCTAAAATTTTGAAATGATTTCTATCTTTGCCAATAATAAAAGGTAAGGTAGTTATTTTTTCGAAAAACTTTACGCAGTTCAACGAATTAATATTTCAGACTCATCATATTTTGTTTGCCTTTTAGAATATGAAAAATTATTCTATAGCATTCATCGTTTACAAATTATTAATCCTGCAATTGATAATGGCTAAGCACATAAAATATGAAAAAAATGAAAGTGCGCTGTTTGAGTCGTGTTTTATTTTGTTTAAATATTTCAAATGTTTGAGTTTTAAATGTTTTGCAAAAATAACATGGTTTTATATGTATTTGCAATGTCTAAAAATGTATTTTATCGCATTTTGAAACTCAAGTAATTTCAAAAAGAGAATTTAAATTAAACTATTGGAACAATTTCAATTATCTGCATTTTAAAGCATCGGTGGAAGATATCTGGAACAAAATATGCCGTCAACAGAGACATTTCGTTTACATCTGCATGTGTACCCTGTAGCCGCCTTACTGCGTGAGGCAGGGGGTTCATGCACCATGAATCTGCTTCCCTAATCGAATACTTTAGCGTATGGTTCGTGGAAAAATGAATTCTTGAAATGGAAAGTTCTTGCATGTATTTCCTTGACATTATTCGCGGTATCAGAATGTAATAAGAAGAACGCACAGTATCCCTTTCAACGTCTAAAAACTTACTTTCTCTTCATTAATAAAGTAATTCTTGCCCTCGTCTAAATCTCCTATCTTCTAGAGATTTCCACCAAGCGTCTTGAAGCATTTCAGTAACACTTACTAATTTTTCGTAATATGTTTCTACGAAACGTATCTCTTTTCGATCAACTCTTTATAATTCTCGAGTACAACTCTTTTCTGCAGGATCCCATGCACTAAACATATATTCAAGGTGAGATCTGATCAACGCACCGTAACAACGCCCACGGCATTTTTCTTGACGAGTCCGAGTTTCTTAAATGTTTGTCTATATATACTGCAGATGTGGGTACACCATGTTAAGTTATTCTTGAGGGTTACTCCAAGATATTTCACCGATTCAATCGTTAATATATTTCTCCCTTAGATGCTGTACTAATGAGTATTATCGATAGATTTTCGTTTTGAGTAGTTGATTACTGAATACTTGTCTACACTGGGCTCTAATTACCAATCATGGCCGATGTCATAATTCTATCTACATTATTCATCACTGTATATCTATCCTGTATATTTTCAATTTCTCTGTTCATTACTCAGTTAATACGAGTCATCCGAAAAAAGTAAGTTTAGTAAGGATGATTATGGTCAACGATGCATTATTACGAAATATTTGATTATTAATAAATCTATAATTGATCTGGAAACAAATGTTGTGTTTATTTACACACGGTTCTTTGACATTTGAGTTCAAGTCAAGTTTCAAAAATCCGTTATTTGCGAGCAAAAAAACCGATAAAACATTTCAACCGCCAGGTTAGGGTTCTCAGTGGTCGCGCTTTGCAAATATAGAGAACCTCTAAACTTGACGCATACGAAAGCCTCTTCATACCCAAAAATTGCAGGCGCATTATGAAAAGTGACCAATGCCTTCTTTTGTTTTGTTCTCTCTCATTGATGTCACACCACAGAAGGCATAAATACCCCTCCGCACCCCCACCTCACTCAGTTATTTTTATCTGCCAAAGATGGCAACGTAGTTGCCGAAATATGTATTGAAAATAATCCTTGCAAAGCGCAAACACTGAGAACCCTAACCCCTGCTGGTTGGAATTTTTCAACGGTTACTTTTCTCGCAAACAAGGCCGTTTTGGAGCTTTTCTCGAACTCTAATGTCTTACCACTGCCGAGTTCCTTTTCCTTATAGATGGTGCTTTGAAGTGTGTTCGCGATAGGAATCGAAATTTCAGGTTAAATAACGGCCTACCTCCTCATTAAAGATATTGTACACATATGCAGAGATCGATGATTAAAGTACGTTATCCTTAAATAGATATCTGCTTGCGGATAGAGAAGTAGGTAGCTCGATACCTTTCGGTGAAAGGGATTCCTTGCTTAGTTCTCGGTTGAGGTCAATATGAACGAAATTACATCAGATGTAATAGCACTTTTATAAACGCTGGTACTAGTACTATATTGGATATTGATTGAGGGCCTTTGAGAAAAGAGAATAAAGTTTATTATCAGAATTAACTTTGATGAATAAATTATATCTAATCTGAAGACAATTATTAATACAACGGGGAAAACTCCAAAGAAAGTTCTAGTAAATATAATTAAATTTCCTCGACTTCAGAAAATAATAGGCTCAATTTTGAACGCGTAATATGATTAGGGTAACTCACCGGAATTTGTTATCCTCGCACAGCTGGATGACTAAAAGCTGCGATGATGAGGTGGAGTCATCAGCATTCAATGGTTCACTTTAGGGAATTGCTTGTTGCAGGGCGCCCTAAGCAGTCACATAATCATATCATCTTATATTCATTTTTCGTATACTAACGCTATGAATAAATTGCATCTAGAAACCATGCCATGACAAATCAAATAAATAGTTTGTGTCAATAAATTGCAGACATCTTTGACTTACGATTCTTTGAGGTGTTGAAAGCCAATTTTGACGACCGACAATTCCTCTTTCGGAAGCCGTAGAACTTAGCCCGATAAGGAAGCGAGGTCAATATATAACAGACGACCTATTTGACTAGCTCCATTTTAAGATAGGAATTTTTACTCAGACATTCCAGCGGAACATTAATTTGGCATGATCTCATCGGGTCGTTTATCTGCCAATACTTGACTCTCCAGCCATCAATTCTTGTGTAGCTTAAAGGATAGCATAACCTTGGCCTCTTAGGTGCTTTCATTCTTTTAAAAAGTCTCTCTTGAAACTCCCTCTGAAAGACGACATACCTCGTTCCGAACCTCTGCGAAATTGCAGCACGGGAAGCATTGTAGGGTTTTACGTAATTTCTGCTACTTTGAATACTACAAAATGAATTTAACTTAATTTTGAGGAAGTAAAATATTCAGGAACCAAATCACTAAGAACTACAGTATGTTGCATTTGACATCGAAATCCGAGAGTTACGTCATGATAGAATTCATTTAACCCAGCCTATTATTATATAGTTTTAGGTTAGAATGAAGTCTTACAAATAAGTTCGTTTTTCCTATTACTTCATGATGAAGTCAGAAGTAATGTGATAAATTGCACCAATCATGTTTACATCGTAAATCCGAGATAAAATAATTTGAGCGAGTTCTTCTTTTACCCAAGAGTGGAATTTTCAGATCATCGCTATTTGATTCATGTACGAAGAAACAAAGTTCTCTATTAAAAATACTCGAGAATTCATTCAACATTTTTACTTGGATAATTGAGACTCTAATGTATATACAATGGAAGACAGAGGTGTTAGCATACCAGCAAAATCTGCAAACGGTTTAACCTAAAAAGAAAAAAAATAAGTAAGCTTTACCTTTAAATTTACTGACAATAAGGAAAAAAGTATTAAATAGTGGTTTTGATACTTTTTAATGTAAAATTTGGCTATGTCATCTCAAATGCCTCCGGAGCTTTCAAGATGCAGATTTGATCTCGAAAGAGTTATAAACGTACTCTCTTGAGCACAGAGCGTGCATTTTCTTTGTGCTCAAAGAGACAGAGATATTCATCTTCCCTTTTGAAACACCCTTCTCTCCCTCCGCAGCATAGTCTGTGAAGAAGGTAACACACTCTCGAGTATATATTATCCCATAACTTAATGGGATTCACCTTTCTGTTCTTCTTCAGCGTCGTTCTTCCGGAAGAAGACCCTACGTAACGTATCTCTCCCACGTCTTTAAGAGCCAAAATATTGGAGTGTCAATCTCAATCTGATCACCGACAGTAAAAGTCCATGTTATATTGGTACCATAAGCAAGGAGTTATTTCAGGACCGTTCTTGAGACAGAAATCATCGTACAGAGAGATAAAATATATAACAGCATATATAAAAATATCCGTTGATTAAGAAAATGATCGAAGATATTGATGGCGTAGCATATTTATTGAAGAATAAGTATCAAATGAAAAAGAATGAAAGTGTTATGAAAAAATCGTTTTACTGCAAATCTGTCTTTTTAAAATTGACCGTTGAGAACTGTTTGCAAAGAATCCAAGATGAAAGAATAAATTTTGCTTTTACCTAATTTTTGACCATCATCTTCAAAAGGCCTCGGCGGCTAAGTAATTAAGCACTTTTTTACCACACACAGGGACCGGACTCGATTCCCGGCCATATCAGGCCAGTCTTAATCAGGATACTTCATGTCGACTCAGCGTTTAAAAATAATACCAATTATAAGCGGTAGAATCAAAATGTTGGTCTCGTTACATTCACTACCACAGTTTGAACAAGAATTAGCAGCTAACCTGATCATAGCGTTAAGTTATGGCTTAATACGAATAAAGCTATTGCTATTAATAAATTGAGATCATATATGCTCTAGATTTTCAAACTCTCTCTCTTGCTTTGATGTATTTTTTAGTATTTTTTTAGCCACAGTTGTCACAGAGTAAGGATAGCCATGATTTGCGAATCAAATTGCTCTCAAAATTATGCCTCCCCAAGCGATGCTTGGCTCGTTTTTATTGTCGGCCCGGTGTAGGAGGTAAGGGGACTACCCTGTAATAGGGGGGGAGTTTCGCCTGTCTGAGATGCAGATAACTCACCCCTGAGTATTTCAGCCACTCTAATCTATCATGCGCCCCGAGGTACATGTTACCTCCGTTATATATATTCCATTTAGGATATTTTTCATAAATTTAAAATAACTTAAACAAAATTCCGTACTTCCCCAACTTAAAATTTCCCGACATAACTCCCACCGGATATATGACTAGGCATACATATATAGGCAAAAATAGCTACAGGAGAGCCGATCCTACCGCCAAAACGCTCCTGATTATGAATTACCACGAAAATAACTTCGTGGAAATTTGAAATGTCCGCTCCCCTTTTCAGCCTTTTCTGATGACAGCCACCGCTGTTTCGAGATCTGAAAGCGGGGCTGGAGAGGTAGAAAGGTGAAAGGGAGAGTCAGAATGTCCGCGTGGAGGTGAAAGCAATGGCCCGGGGCACTCCGTCATAAGGATGTCACTGGTGAAAGTTGAGTGTTCCCCGAGAGTTCGCTCAGCCGGAGAGACTCCGCCTTTTTCCTTTAATCACTCGGATTCCGCCGCATTCGGCGGATAACGGAGCGCCGCACTATCGCCGGATTATCTCGCTTGTAGAGCGGCTCCCGCCGAGCTTTTACAACGATACACTTATTCTCCGCGAAATTGCTTTGCCGAAACGCTCCCCGTCGACACCCTTATCTTAATTATTATTGCCCCCTGCATTTATGTAGTGCAAGTAATGTGTTCAAATTTCGACCGCGAGATTTCCGCGGAATGGCTTGTTTTTAAGGGAGTGGGTAAAGGGTTTGCAGTGGTGGAGTCATCTCAGGCATAAAAAAGGATTACGTTCTTAAAAAGCCGGCGTCAAAAGCTGTCCGTTGAGCCGAAGTATATTTCCCTCATAAGCTGAAAGGTGCTTGGTTTTGACCCAAACGCATTGCGAAATCCTTACGTCGAAAATTTTTCTAAACTCTGGTGTCATACTGACTTTATCTCTAACATTATGTAATATACCATTATGTTTGAAGGCTGAAAGTTTTTGGAGCTTCTCCAGCAATCAAAAGCAAATATTGTGAACACCCTATTATATATAGAGTAGATATTTAGAGGTACATTTGTAATAACATAGAAGCACAGCTTCAGCTTAGAATCATCGTGGAAAGTCGTATTTCCAAGTAGAAGTAATATATATTTACGAATGTAAGGAGTTACTATTGAAAGACTGATTTTACTTGATGCGTAAAATACTATAAAGGAACGTTTTAAGTCGGGCAAAATCCCCTAAGATTAAAATTCCCTGTTGGATGATGTACAATAAGATACATTTACATTTCATCGGATCTTAATGAGGGATATTAAAATAATACATATTTCACTCCATTATATAAAATAATATACATGATAATTTTAAATAACAATATGATAATAAAATATATGTAATAAGTACACTATTAACTATGCAGATTACGGAATAATTAAGCAAAGTGAAAAGTATGATGAGAGAAATATAATACAGACGACAGTACATTTACTTCTTAGTGACTTAAGAATAAAAGTAGTATAGAGTATTGAACAATCTTATTGTAATTAATCTTCACGATATTTATACAAATGCATTATGTAATAACTCTATTGTCTATTTAAACCTACCAGGGAAACGAGAACTGCAATTTTGCGAGGTATTTAACTAGATTTACCGTATATCATACTAAATAAGCGAAATCAGCTTAAATTTAAAACCATACTTCAGCTGGTTTTCCGAGAATCAAACATGATAAGGGAGCATAGCTGTAAATCTATCGATTGAGCCTGCGGTATAAAGTTAAGGGTAAGTCCGCGATTAAAGTTTAAGGGTAAGTCCGCGATGGCGCAACAGTCCATGATCATGGATTTCACTTAACCCTCAAAAGAGAAGTAGTTTTTGGTGAATGAAGAAAACTCGCCGGTTTCAACATATTCCAACACAGTTTCTGCAGCAGAAAAATATATTCTGAAGCTTTTGGTGCATTGTGTCCAGCAGTAACAATTTCTTCTGAACTTTTATACTCCAGTGACTACATGACAGATCATATGCAGTTACTATATTTATTTACGAGGAAGGTATGAAGTGTTCTTTCTTTTAAGATGCCTGTGTAACTCCACAAACCCACCCTTGTTCTCATACCAGTTTTCATTGACATATATTTTGGTATCGTCGATATAATAGCTACATAAAATTGTCGTAGCAATTTATTGGTAAATTAACGTTTCTTTCCCAAATAGTTACACCAAACTCATATTGAATTTTTTGTTTGGACATATTTTGATCGATTTTGAGTATTTCAGCACTCATGTATGCCATTATAGCTAGATATTTGATTTTTTCACATTTAGGATTTAATCAATTGACCTTGGTAGGTAATATAGACGAGATGAGGAAAACTATGGGAAAATCTCCCAACTTAAAAGAGCTCCGTGTTTATTAAAGTCAATGGTGAATATTGAATGAAAATATCCGATGAAAAACCTCACTTCCTGAGTTAAAAGATAATTGTTGTGAGATTTGTAAAACTCTTGGACAGATGCATTTCATCTGATATTGAGGCGGTATGCATAAAAAAATTAAGCAATCCTCCGTTTTAACTTAACTTTTCTCTCTGTTATTAAAAACGCTAGGAGTCAGTGATCTTCTAGACGGTGTCATGTCTGAAAAAGATCTTAGGTTCCATCTCAACCTCGCGATTGAGGTAACGTATTATATTATGAGAAGAAAAGAACATAGTCAAACACTACTCAAAATCGCAGGTTGTTATTTCTATTTCTGTTAAAAGAAATTAAAAGATACTTTTTCCGTCTGATGTATGAAGTATTTACTCTTTACTAACAAAACTTTACTCCAACTTTTTACTTTATTAACACTACTTACCCCAACAAAAATATGTTAATTTAGCCTGATGAAAATATTGTGCGTGATTTATAATTCCTTCAAATAAAATGCATATTTTTATTTATCTATTTGTTTATCTTATCTCCTAAACGATAAAAGAAAGTGTGTGTTGAAGTTCACGGTAATACTACAGGAGTTGTTTGTGATTTCCTCTGCATGTATTCATCGGCAAAATCGTCCGAGATGATGGAGTAATTGACGTGCTGGCTCTCCAATCCACAAGGTCCTGGGTTTGAGTCCCAGCTATTTGGGCTTTTCTGGTTAGGGATTAGGTGTGTGTGTGTTTCCGATTTTCCAATTAATCGTTGGTGGCAGGAACAGCATTCAGCTTTAAAAATCAGCGCCAAAACAAAAATCATTATTATCTGCAAACACCAAAATTCATCAACCGACCCCATAAGTGATGGAAATAAGACCATAAAGGGAATTCATAAATCGGATAACTACTTCCAAACATTGAAAGCCCCACCCAGTTCCAATATATACGTTTCCAGGGTATTTATCAAGATGATAAAGACTCGTGCTTCCCTCCAGTTGTCCTTCTGACTCTTCGCAATCGCTCATAACTGAAGCAATATAAATGAAGAAAGCCATTCGTAAAAATTAACTTTTATTCCTCACTTTCACCGTGGGCTAACATTCATCATCAGCCACAGAATAGAAGCCACTGAAAGCAACACTTAATGACATTCGAAGGACATCGAACAGTGTGTCCACACCTTTTCTCGGCGACAGACGTGGGCAAGAGACGCAAGCCGGAAGTATCAACAGTTCATCCAACCTCACGACAACAATAACACAATGAGGTCATTTGAACACCATCTAAACACAACAACGATGATTCTGCTTGAGTATTGTCGCACGCACAACAATTAAACAATGTGTGTTCCTGAATTCTTCTTCTCTGTTTCATCCGGCAAGTTCGGTCGTTTCTCGGAAGGAATTCAGTAGCGAAAGATAAATGCACTCGGCGTTTTCGTCGGGTTTTGAAGGTCGTAGAGAATCAGTCGCAGTGTAGACGCCTAAACTGAACTAGAAAGTCATGAACAGTACACAGATCATTGGGGAAGAGAACACAGAGTTCCGTCGATTTCGGTCCGAAGATCCCTTATCCTTTTCACTGGGATCTTAAACTTACCGTTCGAACCAAAGATAGTGGCGCATTGAACATTGCACCTGTTTCGGTTCACACGCAGCTCTCCGGAATTTCTTGCGAGCGCAGTTTTTCCTCTATAATGTTTCCGCTTAATTCGTACTCAGGGGTCCTCCTTTCCGGGCGAAGCATCTGGGGATTCTCAGCTTCGACGCGCTCCTGCAAAGAGACATTCCTCACAGATCAATGGGTCACATTAACAGAATCACGTTTCCCAGACAATGGGCTCTCCATTCCCCTCTCAGATTGAGAGCTAATTAGACCATCCGTCATGGCGAATTAGCAGAATGGGCGAGGTCTCTACAGGAATCGTTTTCCTGTAGGACTCATGCTTCTTCTTTTCTAAAGAGGAAGCGTGTACCAAGACTGTAGCCATACTAGTAAGTTCATCTAATACAAAAGAATATCGCAACTGAGCAATCCAAGATTTATATGTTGACATAATTAGCTTTAAGGTCAACTCTCTACGACGATCGCTAGAAAGTATTTCTGTCTGCAATAATAATGTATCAGTCTAATGGTAATATATCAGTCTGCAATTTATTTGAAAAAATTCGAGCACATATTGATTTTCTGTGCCAATGTTACATTTTATTTCATTGTACGTTGTTAATACGTGTTTTATCTTTGTCCTAGTTAAACTTATTCGTATTTAACTAATGTACTGTGTTTTATTATAACTCAACTTAGTGGGTCTTACCAGTTTCGATTAAATAAGTACGCAGGGGTATTCCGGAGCGTTAAGAACTACCTAACTGCCTACATTCAGTTCTTTTCGGAAAACTATTTTCATTACTGTGTCCTTGATCTTATCCATCATTTTCTGTTAAACAATTTTACGTACATGTTGGTCAAGGGAGAGCATCTGAATAAGATTAAGGTAGTCAAGAAGTAGAGGTGACGTAATATCGTTCTACTACACAGTTCTTTTCGGTGACTTAACCGACTTCGGTGACAACTTAATAACCAGGATGTCTCTTATATGTTAAATCTATGGATATATCAACCCTTCCATCGATGCAAATTGAATTTTTGCACACGTATTCTATTGTAAATATTTTTTTTGCACGACCAAGGTTCTTCACATTGTTTAATTTTTTCTTGCATTACACCTCGATACGATTTACGGTAGAAAATCTCCTTTCGGATCAGATTTGGAATTCAGATTGTAAATAATAAACGGATGCAAGTCCAAAAAAGTGCAAAAACGATACATTATTAGAAAATATGAGTTAAAATTATGTTGAGATAACAGCATACCTAAACGTACTGGTTCCATACTGTGTATAGTTTAACCCTCCGATTCCATACTGTGAATTACTCTATACCGCCATTCACCAAAAAATAATAATGGCATGAAACCTTAAAGAGAGTATAGCAGAAATATCACAAGTAATAAAATCTATTTAAGCCTATTATTCCTTCAAAAAGCCAGCCTTAAAGTTGTTGGGGAAGTCTCGAGAGTTATTATTTAGAATGAAAAATTGTCATTTTTTAGTAATTTATTTCCATAAAATAGGAGAAGATGGATTTGACACTTACAATGGAAGAAAGCTGTTCCTGCTCGCGATCCTGTGGAGAAGAAACAGGAGAAGGGCGCAGGCGCAGAACGACAGGTGGTGCTGCTGGAATCCACCTGGATTCTGGGCTATTCCAAGAAGAAGGCTCATCTTCTGTTTTATGGAACAGGAATTCCGGCCTCTTTGCTGCTCCTGAAACGAGATTATTCAAATTTTATGGCCATCTATTTTTTCATAAATATGAGACGAATCACTAATACGTAATAACTAAAATATATTAAGGTGAAAATGTAATATAATAATAATAATTTTCCTGAAAGGAAGGAGTGTTAATGAGATCAGCTCTGGAAATACGCATTGTACATCGTATATAATATTAGTGGTGTGAAAATTTCGCATTACAGTGGAAAGGGTTTCTTAATAATCCCGTTAAACGAGAACAAAAATGTTTGAGCTATACATTACTTGATATTGCAAAATCTTTGAAACACTATCAATTAATTATTTTCCATTAAAAACCTTCAAAGAACTACTTCAGCTGATTTTGCTTCATACCATAAGATTATTTTTGTATTTTGCAAACTTTTGCATTATGTTTACAAACTCTTGCATCGCGATTTTATCATATGCCATTCTGTTGCACTATAAAAGCTACAAGAAAGGCTCCCTAATAGCCAAGTGGGTAGCACATTCCGAGAGTGGTCCAGGGCTCGATTTTATATAATTTGAAAAATGAACTTAGCTGTCGAAGCACCTTTAAAAGGACTACTCGCTACAGTAAATTCCTACGACGCTCCTGAAACTCTGTCTTTCTTCTTGAGATTATATTTAAGAATCAATTGTAAAAATGAAACAATGAGGCAACTAACTGCATATACGTGTATTTCCCCTCATTTATACTCACCATGTGCCTTCTCCGCCAGGATATCCGGTTGGCAGCCATCTCCAGGTAACCTTGGGCCTCCGTTTTTGAGCGTGGGCTGTTCTTTGATGACGTAGGACACCACGTACTGGTCCCTGCTCACGTCAATGGTTGCTCCATCGCATGCAGGCTTGGTGCCGGACACCAGTGGAACCTTGGTGCTCCCGGCACCGTCTAGATCTGCGTCCATGGAGGAATCTCCACCTGCACCATGGTGCCCTCCGAAGCAGTTCAAACGTCGAAGGAAGAGACGAATTCCTAGTAGTCCAGGGTCGTCGGCTGGCGTTGCAGTACCCAGGGCCGATAGCTGTCTGCGGCGAACGAAGATGACCGCAACTAACGCCACAATGAATAAAGCGGCCAATGCACCAAGTAGTAGGGCGAGGAATGTGAGGGCCCCTAGCGTATGTCTTCCGCCTGCTGCCACTTCTGGAAAATAGGCCAAATACATTATTCCTTATAGCAAAAATATAGTCCGATTGGCTTTAATGGAAACAATGGAGTCCAATTTTCCCTGATTTTAAATTTAATAAAATCGAAATAAATTCACGAAAGAAATACGACATAAAATCTTTCAGAAGAGTAAAACTAAATTCCGTTAATCACATTTAAATAATTTTACAACAATTGCAATAACTCGTCACACACGATAGTGTCGAACAATGTAAAGTTAATTAAAACATGTAATCTTAAGCATTGCGATATGCAAGAAATAAACAGTTCTAAATTATAATCTGGGATAATATTATTGATAAGTGCATTGAAAACCATGCCACATACCATGGGATACTTGATGCACACAAACGAGATGAGTCGATAATACTTCAAAAATTAAGTTAATTTTTAATGTTTGAACTTATTGATTCACAAAAAAAATTAAACATGTCGTTCGCCCATTTCCACAGAAACCATTCTCCAAAACTTAACCTTAAATCATTTCATTATTTAGAAAATAAATTTATTCGTAAGCATTTGTTAAAAATTATTTGTAAGTAGTTCTATGTTTCTTCTAAGTCCTGATTTGTACAAATTAAGGCTCTAGAAATAGTCCTAAAGAGGCAAATATGTACAGAAGACAATTTACCTCCTTAACCGAATAAGAGAATAAATAGAAAATTACCTTCATTTAGAAAGAAATCCTGGCCTAGAAGTAAAGGAAATTTCATTAGAAAAAGAGCAAAATTATGAGTTCAGGTAGACATGGTAGAGAGTCGCATCGTTCTTAGGCAATTCTCCTGAGAAACATAGTGTAGTAAATGGGGATTTATATCCTCCGAGAAAAATTTTTCAAACAAATTTTTGGAATAGCAGAGGATTCCGGTGCATTTGTGCAGGTATTTACGACGGTTTTATTTTCCGCGCCTCTGATGACGTTCAGGCGAGAGCTAATGTCCCTTAGTGCTGCTTTGACGCTCCAGAGCACCTGAGATATGGCATAGCTAATTAGTCCGACAGCAGTCTGGATTGAAGTTTATGGCGACAATAACGTGAACCTTCCTCCGTCGAACGCACATAGACCGCAATTCAATATAGGGAATAATTCCTGGAACGCATTCTCGCGGGTGAACGTGCGTTAGCGACTGAGCGCTGCAGTGTACAGAATGGAGCGAATTTTAACAGGTGCAAATGTGTCCGTGAAAAAAAACCTAAATTTTAATGCTCCATACAATCATTCAAAGTTGGAGATTCGTGTTTAATGGCTATATATGTATATTGAGAAATACCTGAGGACAGTCATCTCTTTCTAGTAAAATCATTATGGTTTTCCATTCAGGAAATTATTTTCTCGTGTACTAAAAGTTTAAAGTTGTAAAGGTTATCCTTCTATGTTTAAATAATCAGAGGCTATAATATCTGGTAAGGATTTTTATAATAAATGATAATTAAGAGTAAAATAGAAAAAAAAGTTATTCTGTATTTGAAAGAGTACTTTATATACGCGATAAATATCTAACACAAATTAAATAAAAGTATAATTTCTTAGCAATGATTAACCATTGGAAATATTCGGTAAAGTTATGTAACTCTTAATGCCACAGTCCAGTAAAGAATTGCGTATAGTTAGGGGAGAATTAAAGGAGTTAAATTGCTTTTAAGTTTACGAAATTACATTAAATTTAATCCTGAAGTACAGCTATCGGCTATGTAGCGAGTGTTACGAAATAAATTCGTTAGGGCAAAAACCTAGAAGAGAGACTAATAATTCTCTGAAAAACTAATAAATTTGGGCCAATATATTTATAGCTCAGTTTTAGTTAGGCGAATCATGCATTAGATATTCGCCAGTCCAACTTATTTGCTAACTAAATATTAACAACCATAATATATCAAAACTTTACCTATATATTGCGAACATTGAACAAATTTTAGATCGCTCATATGCAGCTGAATGTTGAATATCTGAATATAAACGACGTAAGCGGTAGCTCAAGAAGAAGTTTTGGTATCAGTGTGAAATTAGTAATATTCCCGAGTTGAATTTTGCCAACAGGACGCATCAAGGCAAAGTTGCTGTCAACCTTTCAGATTGCACGGAACTCATCGTAGCAGCTTTGTGATCATTGGCGGTTTTAATCTAAATCAGATGCATCTGCTGCAGGTGGACGTTAATGTCAAATCTTTCCACTTGCCTCTGCAATAGCATTTGCTACAAACCCCCAAAGAGAAAGGGAACACGAAAATGAACTCGGACTACGCTTTGAATTCTGATAAAGCTTTCGCGCGTAAGAATTCCGTTGACACACGTCCTTTCTACGCTGGCAAAAATTCCTCTTAAAAAATAAGCGAGCGGTAAATCGTGATTTTTTTGGGAAACGCAGTCTTTCCGATTCTTTCCGCAGTACTTTTCCCTCTGGAAAAGTACGTCCCAAGTCCATATTTCATGTATTTAATATAACCGGCCCTAAATCGCGTCCTTTGCCAAGTCACGACGTTTTTGACGACGATAACAATGATGGATGAGGACTTGGCCGCGGAGGCGACGAGAAGAGTTCGCCTTTTGTGTCGCTTCTTGAGGCCGTTATTTAAAATTCAGTTGTTACATGTGCTATCAATCATCCGGGCCGAAAAAACCAAAGCCTTCGCTGACTTCTTCCCGAGTCCTTCCAGAGCGAAAGGGAATCTGATATTTGGAACAAATATTGCGCAAAGATACGCTTAATTGGCCCAGCGGCAGATTACAACTCTGACATACCAGAAAAGGCTCCCAATATTATTTAATAAAGGCAGATTGATGGGAAACTATTATTCCCCGAAAATATGGAGCTCGCTTTTGCGAATCGTTTAACTGAGATGTTTTTACTTTAAAGTTTATTCATCGGAGCGAAACAAATGGAAGATCTCTTTCGAACTGTTTTTAGAAATTAAGCAAATATATCCGCTTTCGTTTTATGGGTGTATTATTGAACAACAATTTTGTTGGAGTTTCATAGATCAAAAAAATCCTAGAAAAAACGTTGGAAATGCCTTTCGCGTTTGCTTCTTTTTTTTCTTTTGTTCACGATGAGAGTTATTTCCATTTCAGAATGTTCCCTTCTGTCAACTATCAGTTTGCAATATGAAGTAAGTAGGCCAATACTGAACAGTAAATAATATATAGATAATAATGCATAGTTAATACGATCATATATTGTAACAGTAGTACTATATCACGTTATAATCCAACATTTGTGAAATGGAAATTATTTTAGTTGAATTATATAAGAATAGAGGAAAACACTTCTTCACTACATCACTTTATTTTCCTTCACGTAAATAATAATAATTGCCATATAGAAATGTGATAAAACCAAGTGGGACCTGAATTTATTGAGTTAAAAGTTTTTAAATCACCAATGCATTAGATTAATAAGGAATTGATAAAGAGAGGGTCTACAGAATTATTAACCTAAAAACAAACTGAAGTTTGTGTTTTAATGTGATTATTGTGAAGAATCCAGCCAGTAGATTATCCTTGACCTCTTTTCATGAGACCTGCAAGTTATGGGATAAATTCTGGAAGCAAAAAACTCATGAATAAAGTAGCTTCACATTAATTGCATTTCTTGCGATCTTGAAATCACTTTATCAATCATTATAGTCTCCTACCTCACAGATAATCTTCTACTAGACATTTCGGCTGATTCTATGGTTCAATCTTTATGAAGGTCTTAGAAGCGGACGATTTATACTCATCGCTGAATTACACTTCAAAAGTCTTCTGTCCTTGGCTGCTAAATAAATAAAACTTCGGAGGGAGAAAAACAGGAGTGACCGAGGAGTATGTTTTGGACAATTCAGAGTAATATTTATTTCACTTAATTATCTTAAATTTCTCAATATTCTAACAGATATTTTCTCTCAAAAAACATGGTAAATTCGGAATCATTCGTGAGCATTCTTCTCTAAATAGTACGAGGCATTCAATGTTTAGTTCCCTCACTGGATTAGATAGACTCTCAATGAGAATTAGGATTAATTAAGGTTGCGTATATTGGCGTATTCTGTTACTATTTTATGTAAAATTTACAACTAATGCTCAACCGAGCATACTCATATACTTAATGACTTTGAAAATTATGGAAACTTCTTGACTCGATTTCGTTAAAATGCCTTGCCATTCAGATATTTTTTGACGACATCATCTCGACATGCGATAAACGTTTCGTTCCTTGCCAAAATTGAGTTATTTTCAAGATCATTTAGTAGTAACCTAGCTCTGAATTTTAATATGTTCATCTATCTGAAAATGAGTTTATTATTAGAACTATTAGTTCCTCAAGGTAGGAAATATGGGAAGTTTTCTACGATTATACTTAGAAATGTACACAAATCTCAACGTTTATAACCGGAGCGGAATAAACGCAGCAATTCACTCAATACCTGTAAAAAGATATTTAATTCTAAATAATATTTATCATCTCCTATAATTACATATAGAGCCTGCTGCGTAAATACCGAAGATTAAATATAAAATCTCCAGGGAATTATATAGTTCAAAAATTAATGTGTGACATTAAGCTAATTCGGCAAAATTGATTAGCGAGAAATACTAAGTGTGCCACGAGACATTCAATAATAACCATTGTGTTGGAAGCCATATAATTTGCATGGGCTAAATAAATGTTGCAAATCGATTGCTTCGGCCCATGAATGGGTAATGACGACCCTTCGAGCGTAGGACAAACTAAAGGGAAAAGAGCGAATCATCATACATTGCAATCGCTTGGAGGCATTATTTGTTGACTGAGCACAGAAAGTGGATATAAATATTACTTCGTGTTTTGGAACCCAGCGGCAGCTGCTGCATATTGCTTCCCAGTTCTCTCACTTGTTTACACTGTCCTTTCGAATGAATAAAGAAGCGGTCAATTCATGTAATTAGCAGGAAGACCGGGAATCCAGAGGATATCCAGGGTGAGGCTTATAAAAATATATTCTGTGCTCCGTGGCCGGAATCAATATTTGTTAATTTGGGTGTGAGATGTCATACGCTGATGATATTACTAATTCATTGAATAGAAATGGCATTATAGCTATCGTGACGACATCAATTTTCTGAGCCTGTTTTAGTTATACAGGTAAATGTTATGGATCTCGGACTGTTAGATAAAACTATGGATTTTAGATATCGTTGTTACTGTGCTTTCATTAAAAAAGAATATATGTCCTCAATCTATCTATGCTACAGTCGATTGTAACTTTTCTTTTGCGTTCTTTGCCAATCCTTATGAGTTGATTCAGAAAAAATCCAAAAATGGAACGCAGCTATACCCTCTAGATCGGCGTTGACCACTCATTTCACAGGGCGATATTTTATCAAAGAAAATAATTTATAGTGTATGCATTTTTAAATTTCTTAGAATTAAAAGATAAGCACACTTAGTAATTTCCGCAATACTTTTTTATTTACGCGACCGGTTTCACTTCCGCGGAAGCATCGTCAGGTGTCACCTAGCCTTAGCATTCACAATATGCACTATTCCCACGTAATTTATATTTGTAAAGTTATATAATTGCATGCTTCATATCCCGTGCGGAAGCATCATCGGGTATTACCTGATGATGCTTTTGCGGAAGCGAAACCGGTCGCGTAAATAAAAAAAAAAACTTTGTGGAAAATTCTAAGTGTGCTTTTCACGACTCTTCACGTTCAATTACGACTTTTCATGTACGAAGTTACGCCTTCCCACATCGAATTACGTTAGATTTTACCATTTCCAACATGTTGCACTAGGTATTCACTACTCATTTAAGAAATATTCCACTGAAACGGCAGTAATGAACGTGCGAGAAGTGACTATTAAAGTCTGTTTCAGTTTCGGACACGTATTTGCCAGACTTACTAGCTACTCTTTTCTCATTCCGAACTTTCACGCATTTCAATCAAAATAAAGGAGTTAGGCTCTACTATCATTAATAACCTTCAAACCTCCAAAATAAATCTGTATTCAGTCAACATACATCTTCTTTGGTAATGATACATTTATTTTAGTTTTAGCTTTCTATAAGCGAAGTTACCTATACTACTGCCCATGTAAGTTAGATCGGGAACCCAGCAAGAAATGTACATTTTAGATGGACTTTTCTGTGAAAATATGAATTTCTTGGCACTTTAGGCAGAGAAAAGGAATCTGTTCCCATGCACCACAGAACTGGTGTTATAGAAGGATTTGAAAGTGTTGAAAGTTTGCCGTAGCGTAGACTCGAATCCTTGTCGCGCCTGTCAAGTGGTATAGCTGACTTTTGGAGCTCCTAGTGTGGGAAGTCCTGTTTTTATTCCGGACCATTTTAGAGTTGATTTTTTCCTTTCCTTCTCTAACGCAGCAGACTGAGAGGAAATACCTATGCCAATATTTGAAAGTGATCCGAGGATAAAAGCGAAAGTGTCAGTTTGGATGCGACTAGCGCATTGTTCTACAGAAACTTTTTGTGCATACCTTCTTTAGGTCTTACTTGACAAGCGCGCTTACATCTAAGTGAGAACCAGAGATCAAAACGTATTAACAAAGGTGACTTATTTAATGACAAAGAGAGCGATTTTAATCATACATTAAGATTGATGGCGTTTTTTGAAAGGGTTCAACCTCGGCAGCGGAGTCCACTTTCTCATTCATTTTTAAATCATCACCTTGAAATTCTACCTTGCCGCAAGCTCCATTTGACTTTCAAAGAACTCTTCATTTTATTTCCAAATAAAACTTCCTCTTTTGTATTTACCCATAAAAACTCTTATTTACGTTTCGCTTTATCATTTCTTTAACATCCCTCCAACATTTTCATCAGAAATCCATCAGCTTTATACTCCGTATTTTATCACTTTTTTTATTTACTCAATCGATACTTTTTCCCTCTCCGTTACATTAAGAGCTTCGTCATCTGCTTACCTATCCACTTAAGGAACTTTTCTGGTCCACGACACTGACTTTTTAGAAGCCTCTAGTCCTTTTTTGTAAGGATAACTTCCTTCCGTTAAGTCTAACTTCCACGCCTACACAACAAGACACTCAAGGCCGACGGGTTCATCAGAAGTTCCTTACGTACACAGTGAACGTTAATTCGCGGTATGAAGGGTCTTGAAGTATTAAAGAACCGCGGCCACTAAGGAAATTAACGAAAGATCTTAAGATTATAAGTCTGTGAAGTACTAGTTTAACATTATTATTAGACGAGGCTGAGTCCAGATACTTAGGCAAAGTTGCCGGAATGCTTTGAAACGCCATCTTAAAGAAGGAAGAAAGGAAAATATTTTTAACAAGTAAATAATTAAAAACCAAAATTGGAACTATAAAAATAAATCAGCCAAAAATTAGCTTCTCCAAATATATGTCGATATGCAATATTCTAATTCGTAGAAGGTAGCGGTAGACTGTGTAAATTGCATTCATTACGTATGAATTCATTTAATTATTGACAGCCACAACATTTTATACACGTTTAATTCTGGGTAAAGTTTGAGCCGTTTTGCTTCCCTAAGCAACAACTCTTCGCATCGACTCAATCTGAACAAAATATTCAATTTTATTACTTCCCTCTTCGCAACATCAAAAGTTGCGTACCCTTTAAATCTCCGGAATCCTTTTCGTGTAATCTTAAGATTCGCAGAACCTCAATTTTGCCATTACTATATTCTAGACGTTAAATATTTATAAATAAAGAATAAACCGTAATCGAAAACCAAAATCTACTGGCCTCACTACTGGTACCAACGAATCCCTACAGTTAGTCGTGAGAATTAGTAATATGAAACGGTACTCGGGCGTTTCACTCAAAGCATTCCACTATTCGGCTTCAATCAAAGTAGATTCATCCAAAATACTTCAACCAACATACGGTTTGCCCAAGAAGTTCGTGCACGGGAATATTCATCCAAAGATATAGCGCCCAAGAATTTTAAACGTTAATCTTTAAAGAAATTTTATCCGAATGATATTTCATCCAATAGATATTTTTTTGAGTACGTTTAAAAAAGTGTTTTGGTTGAATTGGTTCGAGCGGTCAATATTTACAGTTCATTTATGCGGAACAAATAACCCTTATAGAAGACAATAAAATAACAACTATACTCCTGTTTCTTCTAAAAAGCTTTCTAAATGACCTGGGGCCAAACGTAAAACAGATTTACGGATGAAAAGTATCTCAGAATTTGAAAATTACTTACATTATTCAGCCCGAAGGCAGGTTTGAACTTCATCCCTTCCCACATCAGCAACGAAAAGCTTTCGAAAGGGCACCATGACGACAAGATAAAATGATGAGTGTATTATTTTGCCTTAGCTTCTCTTGATGCGACTATACTATCATCAAAGCAAATCCACGTAAATGACACACAATGACCCCAAATAACACTGTTGTTAGTATTCAGAAAGGAGAGACCTTAATCAACGCAACTTTTTAGCATCACACATACATTCATATTTCACAAAAATCTAATGCAGAAATAAATGAGATACTTTTTCTCTATTCTGTAGCAAAAGAAAAACAATATGCTACTCATCAGTATATGGTAGCAGGGTTAGTAAGAAGATTAGAGTAGAATAGAATGAAACGTCTTTATTGTGGGCGAGATTGTTTCTGAAATTCCGTGGGTGAAACATCCTGAAGACATCTAAAGTAACCCATTATGATTCCTGTGCATTCCCAACCAGCTGTTAGGAAATATCCTTCATAAACATAAAAAAACTGTGGGCTCATTCTGTACCAATCAGATGGTCAACAGTACCACGATTGACGAAAAAGAAAACACGCCTTTGTAACGGAAAGGAATAAAAAAACGGCAAGCACGAAATTCCAATCACTCGACAGAAATTCACACAGCCCCAGGCGGGATTTACAGAGCAGCTTCCGGTAGTCGTTCTCTCTTCCGAAGGTTGACTCTCCGAATCCATGTGGCGCAACGTATTTCGCATTCTGCGAAAAGTGATGTTAATAACGCGAAAGAAGATAACATCGGTGTCAGTTGCAAGCGGCAATCTGCTGCGGAATGCGTACCCGTCGTTCTCCGTGTATGCTTATCTCCCCACTTAATCTGCGGTGGAAAAGCGTTATTTCCTAAGATATGGAGGAAGAAAGGGGGAAAGTTTCCAATTTGGCATGGAAGCTCTGATTTCCCAACTGATCAAAGGATAGCTCGCTTAAATGCGGTCTCACACTCCGTGGTTAGAAAGTAGTGCAATTCCGTACTCCATAACGGTAAGAGCTGAGTTTTAAATTTTTCAAAACAAATCGACAACTACCTTAAAGATAAGACTCTTTTCCACCCCCCCCCCTGTTGTAACGACTTCTTCATTACTTTTATTTTAACACCATTTCTAAGATTTTAATTTTCCTTTATCGAGATGCTTAATCGGTGACTGTCTCCTATGTAACCGACTCCTAACTTTTAAACAAAGAAGTGACAAGACAACCGCGCTAATGCAGAATAGGTTTATCAACTGTGGGAAGATCTCAACCCGGAGATTTCGTACTGCGATATACCTGTTTTATTAGGAGTTGCCATAGATTTCTTGGTAAATTGTCCTGAAAATTCTCTCGGGTGCAATGCTGCGGTGTTCTATACCCTGAGCATCGAGCAAAACAAAATAGAAAAAATAGTTTTTCTTTCGACCTAAATGAATGCCATGCCGGAACAAAAAAAGGTATTTCTTATCCTGAGCAGAGCTTGATTGTTTTCGATATTCGTTTAGCATTTTCATGAAGTGTTGTAGTAGCAATTCTGAGTAACTAACTTGTTGGGCTCCTGGATAGTCAAGTGGGCAACCCGTTCGACTTCGGTGAAAGCCGTCCCGGGTTCGATTCCCGGTGGGAGCCTATGTGCGAAATAACCTAAGGCTTCGTAGCACTTTTAACAACACTACTACTTTAACTTATCTATGATCAACAAACATTTATAATTTAATTCAATGAGCTCCTACTTTGAAAAATTATTAATATGACAAGGTTCTAACATATCATTAAATCTAGTGTTAATAAAAACTTATACGTGATCAATACTTTCAAAGGGAATTTTTTTTTATTTCAGAAGGGGAAACTTGACAAACCCGGGTTATTGACGGTTGAAGGAGGAAATCCGGACGTGAACAGGAATAATTAATCAAACAGCAAGATATGAGCCGGAACTAAAACCATTACGGATATATTAAGGTTCATTGCCCTACCTCAAGTTTTAAAGATTGTTTAAATGATATCGCTGTTGTGTCGTCGGGGGAATATTACTTCGAGATTCTCTCAGTCTCGAACCCCATGAGTACAAAATTAATTAAATTAATTCTCATATGAAATATGACTTTTTCGGATGAAATTCCCGATAAAATTATATTTAATCAGATAAATATTTTCTTTGATCTTATCTGATATAAACCTTTGTGTATTAGTAATTTATTACAGACATAACAGCTCAAATTATCAAATAGGCGCGTACATTTCTTATAAGAACAAAAATAGTTCTCTTTCGATTGAAGGTTCACCACTCTAGCCTTAGTTATTAAGGTTATATACAAGCAACTACGTTAAGTTTACACATAAGAGAGCAAGTACATAGTTAATTTCCCATTAAATGACTCACCAGTTCTCTTCTCGGCGTCCCACAAGGACACGTCCTCGAGCACGGTGGGTTCGCTGCGTCCCTTGGCATTGGCGGCGTAGAGGACTAGCCTCAGGGAGGATCCGGGAGAGAGGTCCGTGAGTCGGAAGAGGGGAGAGTCCGTCTTGGTGGCGTTGAGTCGGAGGCGCATGGAACGGGCGTCGTAGGCCTCCAAGAGGAAGGCCTGCGGAAGGCCGCCGTCGAAGCCCGGGGAACACTCCACCTCGGCCCACTCGGCGCTCCTGTTACCAACGCTGCAGTTGCTCAGCGGCGCTGGCCTCCCTTCAAAATGCAGATCTCCACTATCAATAATTATGTCCTTACATTACGTTAACTAGATTCAAAAACATCCCTAGAGGTATACTAGAAATAAAATCACATTTTAAATATCTATTATACCCTAAAGGTACAGCGATAAGAAGAGAGACAAGTTTGTTGTTATATGAATTTTATTTTCCTCAACCGTAAAACTAATAGATGGGGACCGTAAGACGTCGCTGTCTCTCCCTATCCCTTTTTTTTGTGACTTGAAGGCCACAAGCAGCTGTCGTCGAAACTTGAAGGGAAACTTCTGAGGAATTTTCGGAGAGATTACTTTCTAGAACGCCAATAAGAAGAAGGTTTTGCACTCACATTTTAATATAGTCACTAATCTTAAGAAAGTAACATAATAAATGTAGATGATTAACTTATTTAATTAAAGCGGCTGGTTATTAGATTGTGCAAACGAGTTGCCACGTTTCAAACCTATACACTGCTTTTTGTTGACAAATCTTCCAATACGACGACTCAGTTACTTCATGCTTTGCAGTACTAAGGTAAAATATGGTGAATGTGGCTAACTGTTTGACTGGATGAAGTTTTGATTTGCAACAAGGCTCCATTACATACGTTTAAAGGAGTATATCTGATTAAAATGTTGCATTGCCGTCAAACGTTACTAGTTTGGAATTCTGCGAATTTGAACTATTCCCTAGCTTTTGCTCTTTTTATAAGCCATCCCTTTAGTAGTATGCCCTTTATAATTTTTCTTTATCCAAATTTTGGATACAAACTTAACAAATCGCTTATGATTTTCTGAGAAAGTATTAAAAACTACGTAATAATGCTCGCATAAATAACTCACGGTTATCGTTAAGATAAATCGATACTATAGAAACTGAAAATCAACTCCTTAATACGAAAATAGTGTCATTGAATGGAATCGTATCTTTCTCCTAAACTAATATCGAAATATAACTTTCCGCATTAACTTGATATTGACTTCAATATGATAGAGTAGAACTTAATGGTATTAGGTAAATGGATTGTGTTTATTACCAAAAGAAATTTAATTCATAATTTCATCAAAATAAAAATAACTTTTTACAAAACCTTGACAGACATCAAGTAAGACAAGGATGTAATGTAGTGCAAATAGCTCGAATTATTTTGCTTTTCTGAAGTTAAAATAAAAATTACACAATTATAGAAATAATATCCTTGTATAACGGTGCTTATTTCACTAACCAATAATTAGACGAAGAAGAACTATATCTCAAACATATCCATTACCATAGTCTACAATAAGCTGGTTCAAGGAAGCTTTTGGAAAAGAACATTTTTACATTACATTTATCATCTCTCGGTCCATTAATTCTCAGACCGAGGCAAACTCCCACGAGACAGGACCATTTTTTCCGCTTTTATTTTGTTCTATGCTAAATTGGTCATGAGGTAATTTCAACATCGGCCAAGGATGATATTCATGTCATGAATATCTTTCATAGTTATTGCTATGTAGAATGTAACAATTTTAACCCTTTTACGCAAACTTTAGCCATTTAGATGTTTATTCCCACTATAAGTTCAAAGCAGACTGTATCAGTATATTATTTAAACGTGATCTTACCTGCTGGCACCACCTGGAAGAGGCATGGCGTGGTCTGCTTTCCAATGGCATTAGATCCGGAGCAGGAGAGTGTGCCGTAGTCGTGATCGGATGTCGGAGTGTACGCCAGTACACTGTATGTACCGTTGGAGATATGCCTTCCCGGAGAGACCTCGAAGCCCTCGCCAGAGTTGCTAAACTGCCACACGAACGCCACGTCCGATGGGTCCGCCGCCACTTCGCATTTAACGCTCAGTTTCTCTTCCAAAGAGGCCCCCACAACCACAACCCCCGGAGCCCCGAAATTCCCCTCCGTAGCCGAAAGACTCCCGGCTCCCCCTGTTGCGCACACCGGAGCGACTGCAGAAGGAGCGTAAGAATCATTTGAGAGATACAAAATGAGACTCTAAGAGAGTCATGTTAAAATTTCGTTGACCGATTCCAGACTTGACCAACAGAACCATCCTAAATAAAACACTCTCAGATGATTATGGTCGATCAAATGATTTCAGGATATTCATGTTTTGATGCAATGCTCAGCCTCAGAAGTAAATCGAAGGAGAGTTCACAATCTGTGATTAAAATTGTGTTGTAAGACTGAAATACGTTCGTAATTCTTTAATGTTTAAGTAAAGCTAAAATTGTGAGTAACTCTCGTAAAACTACCGTGGATATTAATCATTTTATTATTATTATTATTTAAGAATTACCCGTCGCAATTAGGTGGTGGGACCCGGTGGCAACGGTAGGCGCGTACATTTCTTATAAGAACAAAAATAGTTCTCTTTCGATTGAAGGTTCACCACTCTAGCCTTAGTTATTAAGGTTATATACAAGCAACTACGTTAAGTTNGTGGGACCCGGTGGCAACGGTTGAGGGGGTGCAAAAACAATGTACTAACTGTCCGGCATTCGCCCAAAGACGGGAGGAAAACCCCTCCAAAAACCTCCCGCACACAGTACACATTCTATAAAACCAATTAATACATACATAAAATACATCTGAATAAACATACATACATAAAGTTGAAAATAATTTTCCCACACACCATATTTTGCAATGTCTATACACATATATACATATAAGTTATACATATTCGAGTTAAAGAGACTTAAGTTAAAATACATTACACAATGAACATGCAATATAAGAACTATCTAGAATTTAGCAGCTTTTAATTTTTGCTTTGAATATTTTAATGTTATTAGGCATTGGGATGAGAAGTTCTCCAGGTAAAGCATTCCACTCCCTTATACCCCTGTTAATAAATGAGTATTTCACTGCATCGGTTTTCTGTTCCCGTTCCTTTCCGCTTCTGATAGTGTATAGTAATCAGATTATTAATCGATTTATAGCCCAGAAACCCTCTTCTATAGTCCACTATAAAGGAACTCTTTCGTAGATTTTCAGAAGAAAGCAAGAGTAAAAGGCTATTTTTCCCATTGAGGCGTATATTATTTTACAGTTGTAGATTCCCAGAACGGTACGGAATAGATAACATCGAAAATAAAAAAGGTACCCTGTGTTTACATAATATTTTCCTTCGTTTCAAAGTAATTATTTCAGTCGCTAAGTATCGGTACTTATAAATTAGACTCCGTAGAACAAAAAAGTAAATTTTATTGTAATGAATACATTTTTATGATACCTTATTTTGTCAATACCTTATATTTCCTCCTGCCGCACGCCGAAAGACTTGCAGGTTGCTTAAATAGACATACAAAGCTTTTCATAAATGACGCAATTAGAGATACAGTGTAACACACAGAAGAATTCCATGGAAAATTAATATGCAACTGTTGACGTCAGCCAAATAATGGTTCCAAAAGTAGAGCGTCAAGAGCACAGACGATTAATAGCTGCTTCTATTTAATTTGAAGAGCTGATCTCGAAAACAATATATTGTTGACTCCCAAAGAGAAAAAGTTTTAATCAATGTTGACCGTAGGTTTGATAGATAAAATGTGTGATTATGCATTGTACTCGACAGGTTTATAACGGCTTAATCCGTTGCATACTTAAATTTAGTTAATATTTGTTTCCTTTAATTTCGTCAGGCACATTCTTGCTCGGTGGTGCAGGGATCAGCGAGATATCCCAGTAATTCCGTGGTCCCGGGTTCGATTCTCGGTTATGAGATGTTTATTTGCGATTGTGACTTGTAAAACCTTAATTTCAAAGGACTTGTAAATCCTTAATCAAATGTTTATTTAGGCTAGTTCATTTAAGACTAGTCTGCCGAATGAAACCGTCATTATTATTGTTTAATAAGTATTATTTTGAATTGGCATTTTAAAATATGTTCCTACCGGCAGACATCTTAGAGTAAACATTCATAAATTAGGAATTTGCGTACGTTTCTCACTATTTTCCACTTATTGCTCTTTTTTTTCTCACTATTAGTATCCAAATGCATAAATTGGCCAATTGTGGAACGATAAATCTTAATGAGCAAGAGTGGTAAATCCTTACAGCGATGCCACTTGATTATAATGCTTTAGGCGTATTAAAAAGGGAAACGAAGGAGAGGCTTTCATATAATTCAGTCATAATGTCAGCTTTTCTTCCACTTGCACATAGATGATACTCCAGTACGCTCACCGAACGAGAACATGCGCAGCGTTTAAACTGCCTTCATCTTCTAATTAGCGGAGAATGTTTCAAGGCTCGACTCAAACGCAGCGTATTCAGCGGATTGTAACTTTAGATATATTCGAATGATGACTTTAAAGGAGATCCGGGTTATGGAATGCAGAGTATTTGGTGGATTTAATCGAATTCCTAGCAGGCAGTATCTCCCATATGATATTGCAAGTTCTGCTGCATGTAGATTTAACTCTAGAGGTGGTTGTATTAACGCCTGAGTAGAGCAAGAATTAGAGTAGTAGAGTGAGTTGCTAACTGACTATCCTGAATGTATAACCATACCGAGTTGCAGTTTTCATAGTCGTTAATGATGGCTTTAGAGGTAATGAAATCCTACGTATTCTTCCCCTGGTGCGAAATTAGCTTCGTACGAGATCGCTTTTATGCGGAGTTCCATGTTAGGACAAATAAAAGTACGAGGCGCAGTTTGCATTCGAGGAACTCATCCGCACTATTCAGCTACCGTACATAATAGAAAAACAGGAACTCACTATGGTATGTAATAAAATTTGACCGTTTCATGGAAATGCTAAATCTAAATGAAAATGTTGTGAACATTCTGAGTAAACATTAACAAATTTCCAAGTCTTCTACTATTTATTTCTCGAAAACTGTTTTTAGCATCCGTTTCTTTAATCTCTTTCACGCCATAGAGTCTTTTATTATTTTAAATGCAAAGAGTGTCGTAATACATCAGAGAGACGCATTAGCGCTTCTCTCGATTATTTCTTTGATTTATTAAGTAAACTTAAACTCAATTTCAATCATGTTCCTTCGGGCATTCTTGAACATTTCCTTCGCGAAGAGGCAAAATGGTGACCCAATTAAACATACTTCACACTTAGCTCCTGATTTGTAATAATATAACAAAATTAATACAAAATATTGCAATTACAACGTATAAAAATATTTGATTGGAACTGGAGAGCTGTACTGATTTTGATATTTCCTTTTGATGTGAATTTCCCGAGAATGGCAACATGCTGACTAAACAAGTGCCGTAGTAATAAAATAATCTGGATATAGAGGTTGAAAAGACAGCTTTGTTTATTCAAAAATGAATGAATTTATTTACGACGGATATGTCATCTACAAGTGAATAAGAAACCATAATTATGTATACCTTTCGCGAGAATTGGTGTTGGGGAGAGAAGAATTACATACACATGCTCTTTGTAGGTATTTTTTCTCCTGCAGATGGTCTCTTAAGCCAGAAAGCGGCTGTAAATTTACTTCTTTACTGTGGAAGGAAATAATTATAAGTTGTACTTCCACCCTTTACGACTTTCCACACTTTGCACTCCACAAATCCGTGTTTAGTAATATTAATAATACGTTATTTTAACATTATTTGTAATATATATTACTCTTCTCTTTAAAGTGAGGTTGGATCTTCGTTATGAAACATTCTTTATCATTTGTTACCTTCTTTAAACTCCCTCAGTTATCATGTTTTGATTATCTTTCTATTCTTTGGTGGTCCTATTTTCCATACACTACTTTTCACATTATATTCGTATGAATTTTATACGAAGCTAATGTTAATTATTATTTCGGGTTGCGATTAAAATTTTACCTGAACCTTTAAACATTAATAAACCTTTTCTTAGCCTCTAGATGCATTAACTCTAAAATTAGTTTCTTCATTTATTAACAATATAAATATATACAACCTAGAATTTGAGAATATAAACTCATACTGTGATTCGGTTGCTGCTTGAATCCTGTTCTTAATGCGTTCTTTTAATTGGCGTTTATTTTCAATTTGAATAACGAAGAATTAGATTCCCTCGAAGTTAAAATTTGTCATCGATACATCCGGTCTAATATCCGCATTTCTTGCTATTTTCAATTATTGTGTTTCCTTCGTTTATATCTAATACATTTCTCACGGTTTCTCGACCTTAAACATTAAAACGTTCGAAAAAATAAATCCTTCGTTTCAGACTGCTAAGAGAACGGTTGCAAAACTATTATTGCTAGGAATTCATTTACAGTACACCAGGAAAACACGATAGCCTTTAGGGTACATTGTTAGCGCATCGATTACTACGGCCTCTATTATTTGACCGGCCGCACTTGTTCATATAGCTATCGATGTTTATCACGATGTTCAGTGAAGCGTGATGATATTGGCCCCCACCGGGAATCGCACCCTAGGCCGGTTTCAGAGGCAAACGCGTTATCCAATTTATCTTCGTTTTCCGGAGGCCTTCAAATAATCACTTTTATCGAATACTAGCTGAAATGCCCGTTGATTCTCAGAGGGGAAGTACGAAAATGGAAGAGCTCTGATTTAAAAATGGGATTGGTCGTCAGGGGAACGGTTTGTTTACAACAATTTTAGAAAAGTTTATTTTATTTAATAAAAATTATGAATATCATAAAAAAATATAAAATCAAGTAGAGACCACAAGCGGAGAAGGAAGCAGAGAACACGAACAAATCTAAACCATAAGTGGCAAACACAACCAGCCAGACTCAAACCACCAGCTACACAAATGGCAACTCAGAAAATGGAACCAAGTAGTGACTATGAAGCGAAGACGGCAGACGAAGATTATGAAAAATAAGATGCAGGAAAATGAACATTATGACTGCACTATGAATTAATGTGACAGTGAATGTGTGTGTGTGTGTGTGAATAACCGTGAGTGAATGACGACTGGTGAACAAAAAAAATAAAATCGAGCGGAGACCACAAACGAAACATGAAATAGAACAAAAATAAATCCAAATATAAGCTCTAAAGGCCACCAAATTCCAAACAAAAGAAAGCCAGACCTCCAAATACCGCATTGCTTACAGCAAGTGCTCAATGCGACTGCTACCAACGAAAGAGCAAGCGTCTGAGATAGCCACGGGCGCGACAATCAAGTAATTATCGTGATGAAATGAATTACAATGTAAGCAACTAAGCGAAGCTCATCATTCAATTAGCTTAATTAACTCATTATTTCCTTATTGAACTTCGGAGAATACGGCAAAGGGATATTCAAAAATAAACGGTAATAAATCAACTAAGAATGTAAATGTAACAGCAGTTTGTTGAACTGCTAGTTCATTTCAAGCGATAAAAATAAAGCAACAAATTCTACAGATTGCTTTTTATATCACAAACAAATTCTATCCGTTCATTCGCATAATGATACAAAGCATTAGGTATTATACAAATATTCCATAGCACCTCTTAGTAAGCAAAATCTAGTTGATTGCTATCGTATTTGTAAATATCAATAAAGTAAAATATACGTACGAAACGGGAATTGAAGAAACGTGTTATCTGAGCGAGATTCCTAGAGTTTAAATTCAGGCAAAAAGCCATTGATATATCACTGTGTATTCTTTACAGTGCTGTTCCATAGCGTACTTAAATGAAATTCGAGGTTAATAAAAGAAATCGATTTTAACAATTGAGTTCGTAGTCCGGACGACGCCTTGTCGAAAATGATGAATTTTGAGGAAATTATCATATATTTTATCAAAATGTGCGTTATTACGACCCGAAACCTACAATCGACGGAAGAGAAAGAAGTCTTGATGACATTTTCTTACTTAAGATACTTGTCTCCGAGAATTCTACTCCGTAGAATGAGTCATATTTAAATTTTCCAAAAGAAATGAAGCCTGCAAGCGGTAAAAGTGAATTTTACATGTAATTCTGAAATATTTTCCTCGTCTAGCATTGAACTGAGGACTAAAAGGCATATAAAAAGTAGCCTATAATTTGTGTGGGTAACAGATATAATAATGTGCCAATTTTTAAAGTTGGAAATGTTTCGTTATAGTTTATAGGGGAAAATAAAATTTCCCCTCCACTACTCCCCCCCCCTTCTCTCTTTCACCACAGATAAACAGATATAATTTTTTAACTTGTTTTTGACTCAGTGTTACTTATAATTACCTTATCTACCACTTTTTAATTTTTTTTACGTACAGAAACGGCTCTCTGACAGATTTATTATAAGTAAACATTTTTATTTCCGAATTGGCTAACCACAAGTTAATTCAGTTCTTATCCTCTTTTTAATATGAACAGAATCAAATACTCACATTGTACTCGAAGGCGGACCTGTTCACTGGAAGACTCCCCTTCCGAGTTCGTTGCGAGGCAGCGATAATTTCCCCCATTTTGCCTTTTTACTCCCTGCAAGACGAGGCTCTGCCCACTGGTTATTACTCCTGCGGAGGTGTTCTGCACCAGCAGTTGGTTCTGTCGAGAAGAAAGAATATCAACTCAAACGGCGGCTTAATGAAGTTGAAGAGATATCTTCCATTAGTTGGAGCATAAACCAAGGGTTAAGACAGCTGAAGTAGTAATTTCTTCAAAGATGGTCTTCGTTAGCTGCAGCGCATCTGTTCGCAGAAACATCCAAAGGAAACGCGGCTGCCACTTTTCACGAGACTAAAGAGTAAAACATTTCGCCATTGACGAGAGAAGAGAGGCATCCATTAGTTATTTTCCGTCATTCCACCCCAGACAGTCGTTGAGGGCTAATAGAGCACTTTCCACAGCAACTGGACTTTATAGCTCGTAATTCCGATTTCTAGCACTGGTCTTATGATGTTTTGGGTGCAATGCAGGTAATAAACTCGGGTAGTAAATGCTGAGGGTAAGTGTCGACGAATTTGGGATTGATCGTCGAAAGAGCCTTAACTTCTCTCCCGCTTATAAATGTATTAAAGCTACAGTTCTATCAACCAGAGGGATGATTTGAGCGAGAGCGATGTTGAATCGCTTACTCCAGAATAAATTATTTTGAAAATTATCCAAGGAAAGATACAGATGCATCAGCTGAGACTACTGATAATGTTGGTTAAAGTTATAGGTTGGTTAAAATTATATTAGGGCAACAGCAAACAAAATAGCGATTCCTTTTAGAAGATCCGGTTATAAAGTGGTGAATTCATGAGGATTTACATTTGGTGTACATTTGGAAGTATATGGTGTTGGAAGAACACTGTTAGATTGAAGGAAAGTATTTCATGTAAGGTTATGTGCCTAAAATAGAACATCAAAAGACGGCATCGGTTGAGGATAATTTATCTCATTCTAATAGCCAAAGGTAATTAGAATGACGTTACACAAATCTCTTAAGGAAAATACATGCTTATAGAAATGTTTTTTTTTAGTTTGATAACCGGAAATTTTAATTCCATTGACTTTTTCAGGTTGGCATGATATTCAATCAAGGATAATGCGTTCAAAGTATAATGTGGTGAATGCCTGGAGGTTTAGAAAAGAAGGGGAGATTTGGACTTTTATAACCGTAACATCGATTTAACTAGGATTCCTTATTTCCAGCTCAGCTAATTTGACATTCTAGCCATACATTTTAGGTAGGATGGAATGCTACATGATTTTAAGGTCGCTTAGGATTATAAACCGAACTTTCATAAAATAACTCAAGAAACAGTATATTTAATGGTTCAAAAGACAAATCATAAATTTAACCAACTTATTATTATTAACAGTTATAATTCATAGTAGCAGATATGGAGATTGAAACTCGTCCTAAGGTTCTAGAGAATTTCGTTGGCAATAAAGGGTTTTTCAGTTGCGGTAAGATTTTAGTAGAATGAATTTTAAAAAAAGCTTTCTTTTTTTCCAAGAATTAAAACCCATGGGGAGGAAGGTAAATGTTCAAATCAGGAGCTAACCGGTTTTCTCTCGTTCGCTAAATTTCACGTTTGAGCGTTTGAGTGTAAATAGCTAATGAAGGGGTGATCTAGGATATGAATGCGAAATATTTCACGAACGTGTTCCGAATTTACAGAATTCCAGATTTCACCCGTAAGGATCCAACTAATTGACTACTACGAACCAAAAACTTTGGGATCCTCATATTCTACGTGTAGATTCAATATCCCTAAGGTCACCCCCACAAAACATCCAATGAGCATTAATTCCACCAGAGGCAATATTCTAGAGGCAGAGGCATTTCCCTTTCCTAAACTCGATAGTTAAATCTCTCTTGCTACGAAAATTCTGCGTTTAAAGCTTGTTTATTTTGGGTAGTATTTTCTGCATATAGACTAGTGGTCCCATCCTACAGGAATCCTACATCCTACAAAGTATGAAAATTCCGCAAACTTTCCAAGTAATTTCCGACTGTTCGAATCTGTTTCAGATAAAAAATGATAAGGGTGATTTTGCGCAAGATGGTGCGCACCCAGGATAAATCCCAATTAATGGACTTTCCCTAATCCATTCTTTGGGACCCCTAGTCAATTCCCCTGGTTCCTAAGTCCCAAAGAATGGACTTGAAAAAATTCTGATGGGACCGGGAATTAAACCCGGGTCTCCCAATTGCCGGTCAGGTGCTCTGTCCGTTGAGCTATCCCACCAGAACATTTTTTCAAGCCATTCGGGAGACTTTGTGGGCAAGAACGTTGCGAGTTCGTCCACATAAGGGCATCGTTCGCGGTCATGGTTTTATAGAAGCACCGGCCACACAAAGTGGTGGAAAGGATACATCCTTCAGGTTGTAAACACAGGAAAACGGGTAAGGGTGATTTTGCGCAAGATATGAATCTTTTCTTCAACGCCCAAAAAATTCGTCAGAATTGGGCGAGATTTTAGTTAGTCTTCTTCAATTTCATATTCATGAAAATTATACTAAATATGCCATAAGTATTTACTGAAAAGTTCCACTCGGTCGAAATTTCTTTGTAGATAGAATTCCAGATTGATTTAAGATAGCGTTAAATTAAAAATTATTTTGATTTACATATGTGTATTTTGAAGCTATTAAAAACATTTGAAGAATTACTATGCGATTTGCAAAATATTAAATATCATTTTGAATGTATTACTCTTACGTAACCTGACTAGGCGCACCCATTAATGAACAAAGAATTAGGAATATTTGGCTCATATGAGTAATAATTTTCGATCAACCATTCTCAAATATGCGATTTCTTTGACTTTAAACGACTTCAATAATCGCCTTTGGAAAATCATCTGAAGTATTCGGGTTCCTTGAAGCTATCATATGGTCCAAGAAAATTGTTTTAATTTTTTTAACATCTTCTCTGATACTTTTTAAAATATTATTTATGCTTTATATGGCATTAAGTAACAATCACTTCCTTACGGAATTTATAATTAATTTCTTAATTTCCTTTCAATATTAACAACGTAGTTTCCTAAGTGCGCTATCATCATTCAGCACCGTTATTTTCCGACTTCGAGTAATTCCTATTACACTTTTAGGAGTTATATTACTGATCTCTCTTATATCAAAATTCTCATAAATTTGATGCCAAAATACACATGAATCCTGAATGGCGAATGTAGGCGCCAGGCGCCCAATAAGAGTTTACGAGAGCCACAATAACCTAGGCCTTCATAGAATCCGGGGAATAGTACTCCATCAGCATAAAACTTGTAGGAGTTGTCGAGGAAGGTATACCTTTGAAGAATTTAGTACTATACAAACAAACCCCCATGAGCTACATGAGAGACCTACCTTTAAGTCGAAACTATCCCACATCATAAGACTTTGTTTATCCACATGAAGAGGCGTCTGACTATCCCAAAGCAGAGTTTCCCAACTTTTATGGTCTCAAGTCCCATTTTTCCCATCCTCAAGACAACCAATTCCCACTAATTTGCAAAGAGTTCTTTTTACAGAATTGGTGTAATTTAATATTTTACGACTTCTTAGTATATCGATCAACAGCAGCGAAACTATTGGATGATTTGTTTGCAATTAAGCAATGTATATTTTAATGACAGGTTAAAATAAAGAAATTATTCATTTTCAAGCGAATCGAGTCTAGGAATCGAATATCAAGCGCTCACAGATCATTAATACTTGCGGTGGACGCATTCCTGATGAGATTTGCAGGTATTTCTATATGGATGGAATTTCCCTCACTAAAAATACACACTTTTGCAGTATAATTTCTCCGTTTGTGGCGGGTATAGTAATGTGAACAAATTACATTGCTATTACTATGAACTAATTACACTAAATTCATCACTAGATATGAGATAATTTTGTAACATTTTGAACAGTTGAGCATTTACACTAATATTTAAATTCCTCTCATCATGAAAATAACTTTAAAACTTTTTTAATAGACCTGGGTTCGAGTCCCGGTTCCGTCAGACTTTTTTCATGTCCGTTTCTCCTTGGGAATTTTCCTAGGTGTACGCCTTATCGTGCTAAGTACCTAAAACCATTTTCCTTGTATGCATTTGAAACTAACTGAACTCGTGGGGGATAACTTCGAAGATATTGAGTTAGTATAAAAGGTAACATGTGAATTCTCTCGTGTGACAGGCATAAAACGTTTACCTACTGCCCAGCAATTTGCCGTGACACACTGGTTGGGTTATAAAACGGTGTATTAGTACTGATTAAAGGTTAATTCTTACTTCCGCGGCATTCAAGCATGAGTTTTAGAACAAATATAAAATGATGAGAGCATTTCTTTTCGTAATCGAATTATTCGCTCATTGAATAAGGCAAAACGGTTCTTTGGAAGGCATTAATTAACATCAAATTAGTTATGGAGCTCATCGAATGCCACGGCTCACTCAATTTAGCGAAAGTTATCTCTGGTATTTTTTTGTTTACATAAAGCAATATTGAGAGGTTGAATCATTTATTAGCATGCCGAAAACATGAAATACCAGACTACTCATTGGATCCCTTGAATTTTGCAATCACAGGTAGACCGCGGCTCCTGTCCCCTTTTTCCGTAAGAATTTTGCAAAATTAAGGTGAGAGGCGAACGCACTGCTTCATTCATCGAGGATATTCCTGGTTCGGCGAAAAGGAACCAAATCGAGTCAATGATTGTGATTGGTTCCCTTTATCGTACCAATATCCCTTCGCTTCCACACATTCCAGTTTGCGATTGCTTTTTCCAGATCCCAAACTGGAATAACTCCAGCCATTACGAACGGAAGGGAAAACATTCCACAGCCTCCATTATCGAAAAGTCCCACTCGGTAAATTTGAAAAAATGGGCGAGGAAAACAAACCTGATAAGCCTGAAGGTCGAAGCGCTCTCGCATTGACAATTTCTACATTGAATTCCCGAAAATCGCAAGAATGAAAGGAAACTAAAAGTATGGTGAGTAGTTAAAACTTCGAACCTTTATTTATCCTAAGGTAAGCTATTTCGCTTGGATATCCACATCGAATGCACACACTGATATTTGAGAGTAAGTCATCCATTATGAAACAAAAACACAAACGCAGACTGGCGATGCTCGGCTCTTGACCAAAATGATTCCCATGATCGTCGAATATACTGAATTTCAGGATTCATACTCCACGTTTTGGTAAGACTTTCTTTTTCTGCGTTTGATTTTAAAAGTCAGTATCGATGCCGAAGCAAACATCTTCTGAATCTTATTTACCCTCCCATTTCCGATGGGTGAAAAACGAATGGTATCTCAAGAAATAATAAGAAAGGAATCTTCTTATTACCCTACAAAATCCACCGTAAATTGCGTAGAGCTGGTCCTAGTTTCCTAATAAAATCTGATATCCGCCTTTTTATTTCTTCAGATGTGGAAATCAAAAAAGTTTCCGCCTCTTCAGCTGAATCGATTGATAGGTTTCTGCTGGCGTTACAATATCGACATACTGAGAAGCCGATTTTATTTCTTATTACCTATCTTAAATTGATCGTATAAAACTCTGAAGGAATGAATAATTTTTAAGTAGGAATATAATGTAAATATCAAAACAGGTTCATAGTTTATCATTTTTGAACAAGGAATGTTACTATGAAGGCATTTATAATTGATTCATTTCAACTGTAGAATATTACAGGTTCTCATTATGATGAATTTAATATATTTTTATATCAGCGATATAAATTTATTGTTTTCTATCTCTATATGGAAGAAGATGAAAATCATGAATGTAATGTAAGCGCCAACTTTTAGAGAAAGGTAAAAGATCAAGTGAGTTGTTTTAGTCTGAAATTTTTATCGAACTTAAACTTTGACTTTTATTTGTCGCTCACAACCTTTGAATAAAAATTGTATTTCGACGTTTCGTACTGAATAAATTCTAGCGATCGAAAAATGTAGCAAAGATACAATTATCATTTAAGTGTAATAAAGTTTCGGGTAGAAAATAAGCATTTCCAGCATTTTTTTATATTTGAGGGTACATGAATGCATACATTATATGTGAAACCATAAACATACCATTTTAAGAAGTCACGATCCAATAAATAATAAGATGCGTAGGTGCGTATGGATGTACTTTAATCCCTATATTGTGGTATTTCACATTTACAAGAGGGACTGCATCAGTGGATGGTGATGATAACGAAAAGTTATCTACAATGCAAACGAACTATTAATGTCAGTTTTTACTTTTGTTTGGCAAATATTCATCGTTATCTCTTCTTCATCTCAATCTTTCTCAGCAATAAGCGAACATAGGAACATGGGAAGCGCTTTCTTTCTCAGCAATAAGCGAACATGGGAACATGGGAAGCGCTTCTTTCGGTGGGGCGAAGAAGAGTTTCGCGTGACATAGGAAGGCGTTATTATTGCGTTCGTATCGAAGGGTATTCAGTGAGGTCGGCCCGAAAGGGAGCCGTTACAATTCCTCATATTCTCGGCCTAATTTTCCTGTGCATTGGGAGCGCAGGCTCCATTTGACGGCTATGCTAGATACGTACGTGCGGGCGAGAAGATTCGCTCGTAATTGGCTTTCTCCGCACACATTCAGCTGGAAAGTCTGTTTGATATCGCAGCGATGCAGAGACATGAGTTTCGGGGAATTCTCGCTGCAGATTTATTTGCCTCAAATTCCTTTTCGCCTTCGGTTTTTTCCCCGGCAATTTTTCGTCAAAGGCATTCGCGCGCTGATTAAGGTCGATAAAATATTCAGAAGAGAGTGACTCGTTTTTTTATCTCCACCCAGAAACGTATCCGGAATTACTTGAGCATGCAAGGAGCGAGAAATTAAATTAAGGCACGAGGCGGTGGGTAATTGCTAAATGAAATGATTACTGGATCGGGGTTCCGAAACCGATTTCCAGGAAGAGAAATACCACAACATGGGCACAGCGAAGTACCAGGTTGTCTATAAATTCGATAGTCTGAGATCGATTGCACACTGCTCGGAAATATGAGCAAAAAGGGAAATGAAGTCGTCGACGTGCTTCCACGACGCTTTTTGCATAAATCAAACGGCGCGTATTTTTCTATCTTGAAATTATCGTATTTAATTAAGGTATTTCTTGTAAAAAATCGCCGCTGACGGCGTGCGGTATAGTTATATATAGGAAGGAAATTTGTATTCGATGGCGTGCTAAGCTTCCACGTGCCATTCCAATTCCAGTACTTGCAATAACTAACTCATCATCACGCACCCATGATGCATGCATTCCTTGCCACAGGCTGAAAAGAGGCTTGCAGGATACTTAAATAGACACATACAGGCAATCAATCTCATCGCATCGTAGTGCACGTGCTAGAGAAAGAAATACGTATGAAACAACGCAGCAGAGCCGCGCCCCCTTAAAATGGTATACCAAAACCGTACCTTTACAAATTTTGAGGTAACAATTATTTTGAAATTATTTGAAAAACCATTGTTTCATGACTTGGTTCCCCAGTTTACATTGGTCACAAAACACCAGTAACAATTAATAGTTCGCATAGTCCGGATGCTGACATAGTAAATAGTATACCGAATAGTATATTGTTAATATTTCACGTAACTTTCGAGTAACTTTAACAAAGTCGCAATGCGCATAAGTTAAAACGATATGATTCGTACGAAATCTATTTTTAGCATCTGAATATGAAAGTTTCTAATTCTAATTTCAACATAAGTAACTTCGATTAAATCTACTTCACTAATATTTACTTCTTGTCATGAGTCATCCCCAATTCTTTCCTCTAAATGTTTGCCAATTTTAAATTTCATATCATAATCTTTCCTAGATAAGTCGCGTGCATCACACAGAAAAAAAAAACAAATAATCTTGCTGTAGTGGTAGTGGTACTGTAATAGTAGTGGTTGGCTACGCTTCTGTTGCCGTCCATAAGATGCCGCCACCCGGGTGCGATGCACCCCTTGCACCCATAGGATTGCGCGGCTCTTCATCGCAGCTTTCAATTTTATGTCGGAAAGTAGAGAATGGGCGGGCTTCTTAACAGAGAATAATAATCAGTAATATTTAGAAACGAGAAAACCTCCTTCCTCTTCTCTTTCGTTCCTCTGCTGAATTTAATTACTGTTGGCAGGTAGATCAAGTTAATATTTTATATACCAGCCTCTTATAATGGGAATATAGTTTCTCATTTTTATGTTCTGTCTCTTTGGGCAATACTTAAAAAAATAGATAAAAACGCATTACAGATACTAGAGTAAACAAGTCAATATCGCTATGTTAACTGTGAATACATATTTAAGTAGTAAAATAAAGGGCGACAATGAGGGATAATTCCCCAGTTCGGTACAAAATATCAAAGGGGAAATAAAATCACGGGGATTTCTGGCAGATATGAGCTAGCTCGGGTAAATCACAGCAATGCTAGAAACGTTTTACTTTATTACACACCCCATTTCTATAATTTAAATATGCTTCTATGATAGGTGATGCAATCTGTGTTCATTATACTCACAAAATTGGCTCAATGGGATAAGATAGCCATTCTTATAGCAACGCCCAGATACCTAGAGAGCTGGTACACAGTAGTTTATGCCACTCTGAGAAGGAAAACGGATCGTCCTTTGGTCCTTATACGAATAAAAGGAAACAAAATAGTTGCAATGGCATGAATATGAGAAGATATGGAATGAAAGAGGCCATTTTAAAGAATTTCCCGATTACGAACGAATTCAGCCTTACATTATGGCGTACAGTTGAAAGAAAATGACCTTGATGCATTCGCTCAGTTGACAGCTTCATCGAAAAGATATGTCCTCCATGAGCAGCAATAATCAAATTTCAACGAAGAGTTTCTACCATTCCCTTACAAGTTTCTTGGCATTACAAATTGAACCTGTTCAATTTCTAATGTCACATATGTCAATTTAAAAATTTCACCTTGTACTAAATGAAGTGAGTGTGAAAATATCGAATCAAAAATAGGTACAAAAAGAAAAAATTGTTTACAAAGATAGACGAAATTTGAAACCGATATTTTTACGTACCGTTGAAGTATTGTAATGCATTTTGATATAAAGGAAAAGTTATCGATGAATTTCAAACTTATTCATTTATTTACAAGTGTATCAACACTATATATATATATATATAATGCAAA
>KZ308623.1:480919-509992 GCA_000376725.2 Ladona fulva
ATTTAACATGATGATTTTGTGTATATATGTGTGTGTGTGTGTGTGTGTGTGTAAAAACATCACTATGTACGCATATTAACGCTCAGTGGGTAAAAGTAGCCCTTAAGGAAATGAAATTAAAGAAAGCCATACTTTGTTTCACCCTAATTCCAATTATAACGTTCGTAGCGATTCGCAAAGCGTTTCTCATTACAAAAATGGGAGTCTGTGGTAAACAACTTTGAAAACCTTCTGTGTAAACCGATATACATCAAATTACTTTTACCACATCTTGCTAAAACAATGTCACATTACTTTTACCCCATAATGCTCCTCGTTTGAAAGGTCCATGCGAGCAGTAGAAGGAAATATCACCATCAATATTCAACTTTCTGGAGGGTCCATGGGTCTTATAGTTCCCCATTCACTGCCACATCTTTTGCCCACCGATAACGCAACATTCCCTTAACGTCATCCTAGCTCTGTTGTCTCCCTCTTCCTTTTTATTGTTTTTCCTGCGCCTTCCCTCAAATCGTTTTCTTTTCCTTACATCCCTTCTCAATATTTGAGTCGCCCACTTCTTCTATGAAAAAACATCATCGCAAAGAATTCGGAGTCCAGATTTCAATGGCGGCAAAATGGTTCGTCTTCCGGAAATCTTCAATGATTTTCGTCTTTCAGCGATGCCCTGTTTGTAATATTTTTCCTGAATGGCATTTCCCGCATATTTAATTGATTTTGTTGAAAAGCATCTATTCTTGGTGTATATATTTATATTTTCTCTGTATTAATTAAACTATCTTTGAATCTTACTATCTTGGTAGTGTTTTTCGGAAATGGTAAGCCATTTCTTAACATTTTGGTAATTTGAAGTGTTATTAATTGGTAGTAATAAGCCGCAATGTAAATTAGTCTTGTTAGAAATCTTTCGTTTAACTGCGAAATGAACGAACATAAGACCAAATTCACAGCTAGGATGCCTTGGCAGATAACCGTGATATTAGAAATAAAAAACGTCTTTATTAGTGCTAAATCGAGGCTAAAAGTCTTCCCATCCGTCTGACTCACAAGTAAATGCAGATAAACCACGTTCAATATACAAAGGTAAGTCGGGATCACCACGAAATAATATTGTGTGCGTTCAGTGAAATTTGTTTCTTATGCACCATTTTGTGTATTGGTGTTATCAAGTTAGGGAACCTCATTGCTGTTTTAAAATTGGTGAAAATCTCTCACCGGAAAGGAGTGAGATATAGAAAAGTTTTCGAATGTATCAAATTATACCGATTCAAAATAATAATGCATATTTCCCGGTCGAGAAACTGTACCAAATTTAACCATAATCGCTGACGAGCGAATGAACATTAGCTGTCGAGACACTTCCAAAAAAGTAATACTACTGCTATTAGATAACCTTTTGGATGGTGAGCAAGTGTCTACAATCCTTAGAATACTTCCGACTATATCTTCCTTCATTTTCACGATCTATTCAAGTTGAAAAGTTTGAGAATTTCACCGTCATCTTTGCGTAAGGGACTAAATGAAACCACGTAAAAACTCTTGCGGAAATTTTAAATTTTTTAGCAAACTGTCCCTGAAATTCTTGAACATTCTCAACTCTCATGTCCCAAATTCCAAATATTCCGCAATATTGTATGTCCGTTCACGTGATTGGTGATGCGTGTTTGCTCAATGGCACGTAACAATCTCCGTAATGTCCCTCGTCTTCTGCAGAATTGATGTTTTTAAGGAAAGGAGCGCCCTCGCAAAGAGAGAGGCAAACGACAATTACGGCTCCACCTTGCGGAACAGCCCATTCTCGAGAATAGCGCAATTCTCTGACATTCAAATATTTTGCATCCGAGCTCTTCCTCCCTAGCCAAATTCAACAGTAGGTTGGAAAAAATCTCGAAGAAAATTGCTGCTGGCTGATCGCTTGTCGATTCCGCATTCCAAGTTAAAACTAGTGGTTATTTTGAATTGTGCCTCTAAAAGGATGCATTTGTTCAATTGATACTCTTGAAAAGGTATTTTTTGAAATATTCAACATTTGCAAGTCATTATTCGCACAAGTATCCGGAATTAAAATTTTTTTGTTGAGCAGGATAAGGATGAAAATGTTACGATACGCGAAAAATGTTAAGTTCTGAAATTGATTTGGCTGTGTAGATTTGAGATTATTTCCTCCATGCTATGTGATCATTTATTCCAAGAAACCGAATGTCTGAAACCGGGCCTGAACACCACGCCTGCCCCTCAATCAAAACAGTTCTCTAAGGTTTATATTTGAAAGACATACGTATAGACTTAAACTAATAGAATCGCTGAGGAACTTAAATGGATAGTATAAAACTGGGTAGAGAAATAACAGTCGAGTCCTAAATATCTGGTATCACATGGTTATTCACTTTATTTCTTGCTTTTCACGCAATTTACTCGTCATTTTTCCATACTTATACGTAATTATATCCAGGCTGAAGAGATTCTTGTAAGAAATTCACACCATTCTTAGAACAACGTTTTCCTTTACTTAAATATCCGCCTCTGATCCGTTATGTAAACGATTTTTTAAGCAAGGTACAACTTAGTAAGAAACGTATTTAGTTTTTCTAAAGACATCGTTGAAATTATTATACTTACATTCATTAATGTTTCATTGTTATAAATGCCGAGAGCAACTGATAGTTCCGTAGAATGTTGGTCAAGAGGAGGTGCGGTCCCAAGTTTGCTTAAGAAAGGAAATACGCTTAATCATTTTGAAAGAAGTAAATTCGATTGCTATTTTTCATATTCTGAGCATCTAGATTTATTCGGAGCACTTTATCAATGGGCACTCTACAACTTCGAGATAGCTATGTTAGAGATCAACAGATATGAGTTATTCAATGATACGTAAGCCCGTAAACTTCTATTGCTCCTTCCCAAACACGGAAAAAAGGCACTGAACAAAGCGCGGTTTCAATAGTTTAATGGAAGGGGTGATTATGTGACTCACCTCATGCATCCACGATATCCTGTGTTCCCTCGGGTTGGCCTTCACCTGGCACTCGAAGTAAACATCGTCGCCCTCCTTAATGTCTTCTGGTCGAAGTGAGCTGCCCAAGGACAACGAAACCTGCGGAGGATCTGCCAAACAATACCTCAGCTTAGATTCATTACATGAACTCACCCATTTAGAAAAACAGTGAACCCTCGGTAATCCGGGCTTATGATGGGGTGAAGAAGTATTCCAAAATTTTGCTTTTATTACTCACAATGCTTATATAAAATAATATATCCGTATTCATATAATCTAATATCGATTGAATAATATATCAATATAAAATAAATTAGAAAACATATTTTTAAATTAGAAAATTAGCAGTGATAACGTCATTGTAGTCTTATTGCTGAACTGCTTCATAGAAAAGGTCTTGCGTAAGCCATGCTTAAATAAATAAAATGCTAAAATACTGGAGTTTTTTCTGTCTGATGTTTCACATAAAGATTGCGGAAAATATCGACAAAGAGTGTAAAATCATGCACGGATAACGTGAAGTTCACTGTAGCTTATGTTCTTTAATACCTTTGCTCTTTCTTAGATTAATGCTTATCTATGAACACACTAATTAGGCCTTGGCGGCATTTCATTAGAAAACTGAAAATAAATTCAAGTTAAGAGCGCTAGAGAGCTACAGTTCTAGCCAAATAAATTGTCGAGTCCGTGGAAAGGGATTCTTTATAAAATTCTCGTCACAAATGATACTATTAATTAAAGCAATTCTCCCAAAAAACTATTATTGGAATCTGAACAGAATAAACCCCTCTCCTCTCTCTATAGGTTTACATGTTCGCCTAAAGGGATATAACGATGAGAAGTGAAACTACGAAAATGAACCCCTTTTTGATAGGAAACGAACTAATATCCGTCGGCGATGTCCAAAACTCCAAACATTTCTCTGAGTATAACTGAATAAACAGTGGTTAATCGCACCAGATGAAATTGTATTTGAATATTCCTCGGGAATCTCTTCTAAGTGGGTGGTGCTGAAATTACGCACCGGCTGACAACTCGCAAATTCCTAAGTAAAGCGATTTGGGCGCCGAGGGGCACATTTCTCCCTTCTCAGCAGAGGCAGCTGCTCTCCGCCGCGGTATTACAAGTGCTGCTCTTCGTCAAACAATCGTTCCGTAACCATCCGATAGGTGCTGCTTCCACATTTCACACACTCCTCAAACACTTTTGAGTCGTAGGATTCTGTTCAAGACGTTTCATATCTACCGCCGAGCTTTAGTATTCGTACCATCACCTATCGCCGACGTGCATTCATGGTTTCATAGATTGCACTTCCTAATTTAGATGATATGTGAATAATTTGCGCTAAAAGTGATAATAACTTCCCTACTCCTGTTAAAACCAGGTAAGCTCACTCTGCACCAGCCTTAGCACCACAATTTTAGTATAATCAATATTAATATTGTTAAAAACCTTAGAATTTGCAAACTTCTGTAACTACGCGTATCTGTAGATCAACATCCATATACTTACTCATACTTTCCTTATGCCCTCTGAAGACTTTTGCCGGATTTTCCTGCACTCCAGCATAACGTTACCCACTTCCTCCCAGTCTCCCCTGATGAACAACACAGGCTCTGTCAAAGAACCTGCATAAGCGAGGCGATGCATAAAACATCCCCTCCCCAAAATAACTTCAGAAAAAAATCTAATCTAAACTGAAATCTAACAAAATTATATACAAATCATATTCTCTTATAGGAAAAAAGGGTCCTCTAAAAATAAAAGTCAAATGTCGTCTCCTTAATGCAATTACCCTTCCTATTTTACCTTGTATCAATTATTGCATGCAGCAATTCTAAATGTTAATTTAAACTAGTTTCAACTAATTTACCAGTTTGGTACCTCAATCTTTAACCTTCGAAATTTATTTCCCTAAGTTTATCCAATGTTATCATAAGATCCTCCCTTTCCCATTATTTGCTGACAAACTTGGAGACCCCTTATTTTCTAAAAACTGGGAATATAATACTGTTTATAGAAACAAACTCAAGAACCTACCTTTAACTAAAACAATATTGTTCAACAATGTTATTATCAAATACTATGCATATGTATATAACTAGTTCATAGACTTTTTCTTCTTAATTAGTTTTAATCATAGCATTGGAGTTTTTTATCAATTACATTGTGCCAATCAAGTCGTCGAGTCAGACCAACCACCAATGATAATTATACTATTTCAGTAAAGAAGAAATTCAGAAGAATCAACGACGAATGAAATATACTTCACAAATAATAAATATATCCAAAAGAGAAATAAATAAAATTTATGCAACTAGCAATGAATGTATTTTCTGCTAGTTTCCGCAATTTTCTTCAATGTTTTGTTGATTTTTTAGTTCTCTTGAGCTGATTCATAGGTATAATAGAGGAAATCACAATTTTTCCTTTGCCTATTCAAATTTCCAGAACTTGCCGGTTTTAGCTCTTGAGAGGATAAGATTATTTTTGTATCACTTCCCCGCTTTCATCACAATAAAAATATTTGCAAGACGTCAAAGCGATTTCCTCGAGGGAAATCCAACTTTCCCTTCGTCTTTTCCAGTTCATTACGCCTCATATTTTGCGCGCCGCTTTCGAGCGAATTATAATGGTTTCGCTAGCAGCGGATGAGAGACAAAAATCGAACCGGAAGGAAGAGTGCCAAAGCCTATTAGAGAGTAGAGAGAAATTAAATGTTTGTACTCGATCAATGGAGAGAATGACGTCTGCAAAACACGTCCACAACGTTGGCGGGAGATCATCAATCAATCAGAGCGGAAATGAGGGGAGCTTAAGGGGGCGTCCTCAAGTGGCCAGGCGTGCGTCGGGCTCGATCCTTCACCGAGAATATCGCAGCAAATGAAAATACAGTGTTTTATAAATGCCTTCTAACGAAAAAATGTTCGCGAGGAACACTGATGTTTTGAGTAAAAGGCAGAAAGAGGAAATTACTGTTATGGACGGGGAAAAGCAGCGCTGCGTGGGATTTTGAAGGGGGGTACGCCAAAAGCCAGTGCAAGCGGTGCAAGTGTCCCCATTGCACTCTCCCCACCGCCACCTGAGGACTTTCCCTTGAAGGTCATTATTTCCACTCCAAAGAACCCCTTCTCCGCCTATCAACTCCTTATCTCCCTCCGCGAAGCCCATTCACGACTCTCTCCCTCTCTCTCTTCAGCTCCCAGCCTATGAATAATTATTTCCATGCTTTCAGCTTTTGCGATACACTCTTCGGGCCTTCGGATATAAATTGTTTTCACTAGCGAAGGAATACTATAACGCGGTATCGAAGAAGCGTGTTATGGAAATTACAATTTAACTCGGAGAATAATTTACGTATAACTCACTGCGTTCCAATACTGCCGAAAAAGTGTGAATAGTGAAAGTTAACTCATTTACCGCTATGGAAGGAAACGTCTAAGAGTATTCGAAGCTAGGAAATTTGTGGGAAGAGAAGGTTTTAACTGTTCCATCATTTTGCGTATTTATAGCAGGATACACTATCTCTTACGATAATTAGAAATGATGTAATCGGTGAAAATACTGCAAGATGATATTAGAACGCTAGTAGCTGTGATAATGTTACAATGATTTAAATATTAAGTTACCATATAATATAAGGATACATTGATGTGTGATGGACAAATTGGACGAGATAATTGATGGATAATGGATAGTTGTTCAAACGAATGAAACAGAGCCATGAAGAATGTCTGCTTACACAACAAATGCTCACTACTGCTTTTTGGCCTTCAATAATCCGACGCTCAAACACGAAACCCTTCCAAAATTACGTACATTTACGAGCAAATGTATGAAATAATAATCTCTGGCTTTGCTGATGGAAGATTGCAACAAAACATGTAAAACGCTGCATTTAAATAGGTAAAATTACAAAGGAAGTTCCGCTGAAAATAGGGTAAGATCCTTCAATTACGTAACTTCACATCCTACTTCACATTTAGGGATTTAAATTTTACTGAAATCTAAAGCACTATGACGTTAAGCAAGGTTTTGTAGCAAAGGAGTATCACCCCAATGGGAAACACCGTAGGTAACAATTTGCACCCATAGTTGAATCGACCACTCACAGATGATGTTGAGGTAGAAGGAATCCTCCAAACCGGATGATAGGATAAAGGGGTTGTGTGAGAGGCACTTCAGCTGTTGCCGATCGTCCTCTGGCCCTGGGGTCAGAGACAATGTACTCACTGCCAGGGTCTCGTTGCCAGATTCCTGCCACTGGAAGAACAAATATTGTTTTCAATAACTACTCAAATGAAAGTTATCAACATTATAAATAAATTGCATAAATGATGTTGGCGTTTTTCAGTTTGGCAAATGTGAAAACCTTAAGAAAAGTACTCATGCATATTGCAAATATTCATTCGAGATTTGGGCGTGGAATAGAATTAAAAGTTTCATTATAAGAAAAGCAAATATAGAGGTGCTGAGAAGAATAGATAAAAGAGTTTTCGACTGAAATAATTGAACAACAAAATAGGAAACGTTTATGCCAAATAATGAGAGAAGAATTAAAAGAAAAGTTTGATAAAGAAGGTAATCGAAGGTAAAATGTGAGGAAAAAAATACAGGGGATAGTAAAGACAAAGTATTTTTTATAAGATAAATGGCGAGGTAAGTTAGCGATTAATTAAGGCAAGAGGAGCATCGTACTCAGTGAATTCCGTGTTGTACGAACATCTAATTCAACGGCAATCCGCGTTCGCATATTTTGTGTCAATTCTGCTGTTAGACGTAAAAGAGACTGTGGACACATTGAGAAACAATTAGATGCAAATAAAACCAGTATAATTTAACAGAAAGGGCTGTAATTGTCAACATCATACGGTTAACATTTTAAGTTCAAATTAAATTAGCCATCTAACAATAGCAGCTGTCCAATTAATGTCGAACTTAATACATTTCGAATTCCAATGGCGAAACACACGTTGAGAAAACTTCAAAGAACATTCACTGGATCCCACCGAGTGGTCAATCAGCTGCACGTGGCGACTTCTTTTTTGCCGTTCGTCGGAGACGACCGTCCCGAGCGTTCCGACCTCATTAGTAGAAATAGTTGAAATGGGCAAAACAAAAGAGGGCGGAATATCGGATAGCCGGGAAATGCTAAGGGAAGCCAATAAATGTCCGTGTTGAGTAGCAAATTATCCACACGGGGAAGTTGGTCTCAGATGAGAATATTCCTACACCGTTCAATATGTAAGAAATGACATTACGCCAAAACTGGCTTTGGCTGTCTAGCTTTGGGTAGCTATTTCTTGTGACTGTGGGTGAATTTACAATTTTTAAGAATGAATAAGTTTGTTTTAAGTAAGACATTCATACAGTGCAAGGTTGCGTGACAAGTGATACTGACAAGTGGCGTTTATGCTATTTAAGGGTAATTTCCAGTTCATGTATAAATTATAGCTAATTAACACGCCATTGACTAATTGTTTTCTGTTCAATGTAATTCAACGATATTCTGTATTTGTATTGTAAGGTTTCTTTGGAAATTTTCGAATTAATTGTAGAATATATGTGGTGTTTGTAGTGGTTTTAGATTATTTTGTAACACTTAGCAGTTTCAATTGTAAATGAGATTAGTTTATAAACTATTGCAGTTACTGGAGGAGATTGTTGAATGATAATATTCTGTAGTTGCATGCGTAAAACTTTTTAATATTATTTGTATTAGTTGTTCTTTGTTGTGCAAACTAACGTCACGTCCTGACGTAGCGTCTAACTGCGGTGGTATTGATAAATAGATACATAATTGGCCAACAGGGAAAATATATGGGAATGTTTAAACCACCAGAATTTTCAGGCTCAGTAACCTTCAATAACTTAAAAGACTTGCAATAATGGTGAAGGTCCCATTTTAATTTTTTTAAATCTCTACCGTGACAACTGAATGGAATTATTATTACAATTATTGTGTTCTACTCGATGTAAAATCAATAAACTTCCCAGGCTGCATTAAAGGATGGGATGGAATGAAGGGTAAGCGCAAATTAGCTTCCTTCTTTAGTCCCCGCACTCTCGCTATGCTTTAGCATTTTGCGTAATAGTCACGGTACACGGCTCAGCTCAAAGCAGTAAAGTCGGAGATATTCTCCGCGAAGGGATTAGAGTGTCAAACGCAGGCCGCGATGAGGATCCAATTGAGCGGATATCAAATGAGGGAAACTTCTCCACGTCGCTATTATCCTCATGCGGCACGCTAATTCCATTACCATTTTACATTCTTACTCACGATTTCCCTATCATAAATTGGGTACCATCAACCTTATTGTTTTATCTGTTTTAATTTCTACGGAGGCCGTGTCTCCTCAATAGATAGATTAGCATTGCGTTGCAAGCATTCTTTATCTTACTTCTCACGTCTTATGGGTTAGTCCGCCTTTTAACGTCACGAAATCAAAAGCAATGTGGGGGACATTTAGGCTCTTGAGTTCAGAATATATGCTCGAAGAGACGCGCTCCGCGAAGGGTACCTTAGGCGCCATAATTCTCATTCCCACCGAACTGGAATTCCTTAGATTCCACGAGAGAGCTGATGTATTTACTGAAGGAGGTATTTTAACGCAATATTCTCTATTGGAGGGGCATATATTCACATATATCTTATTTATAAAATAACACATTTTTTGATTTATGAACTGATATTTTCAGTTGTTTTTACGCTGATCTGAGAGATTTTCGTTTGAAGAAAGATTTTTGAAGTCATAATAGTAACTTCATGATGAAAGAAGTGTAATTCTGGGATATAAATCCCTAATGAAGACAAATTAGTCTCGAAGAAGGGTGTAGAAGTCTATAGGAAGAGAAAGTACTGCTTCATTCGCCAAATATGCCATAAGCATAGGTAGAAAGTTTACTATTAATATACTACTGCTGTTTAGTGTTTAGGGTGGTCAGGAGTTTCTATCGTCATTTTGCGTATTGTATATGTAGTTGGTTTCCCAGAATTAGTATTTGCGGCTTAAATGATTGTCGTTGAGAATAATATTGAGTTTATATAGGAATAAGACCAACAAAGAGTGAATTTTGGAGAATTTCATAGAAGCTATGACAGGTAGCGTCCTAATCTATGTTAGTAATACACATAATTGTCGCCCACAATATTAGTAGTCGAATACTATTATTGACAGTACAATGTAACTTGACGCGACTGATTTAACATGATGATTTTGTGGAGTAATTTCTACTTCAATAATTAATATTTGGACGATTGTAATTGTATGGATAAATTTCTATTTTAACATAACCTACCTAAAATTTTTAATTTAGTCTATTTGTATAGGTACTTTTATATACATGCTCGAGCGTTAATAAATACATGGTATATATCCTAACCATAAAGATATTTTTAAATATGCATGAATGGTGTCAAGCAAATACGCTGATAGTAAATATTTCATTAGTTGTCCACCACTTTTTGGAGAGGGGAAAATTACTTCTCAAAATTGATATTTCATATTGCAACGTTCATTAACGTTTAAATCATCCTTCCTCCAACTATCATATCTTTATTTAATGTTTGCAGAGCCTCTTAGGATTTCGTTATTACTGTAGCTTCATATGACAGAAGCTGTCACATAATGGCGATCTCTCTCTCTAAATATAGAACTTGGGGTGCTTTCTCTTTTCCTTCATAAAAACAAAGACTGCTCCCTTTCACATATTATTTCTACGAATAGACCACCTACAAAATGTATTTTTCTTTCTCTCTCCTTCTCTGAGTAGGGACTCCTGTTTTTCCCACAAATATCATCCAAAAATTATACATTGATATTATTTGATATGTGAATTTATTGATATTCATGATATATGAAACAATGAACATTGATCGTTCTGTTTTAGAGTAGCATGGAATAGGTAATGGTAATGAATTATGACAGGACTCAGTTATTCACTAGATGGTACCCGCAGCTTCTTAACTACGCATCAAGGATTGAAGGTGACGCAGAGTTAAAAAATTTAAAGATCGTCTATGAAAATAATACCTGTGTTAGTATCAGAGCTGCCCGTTGTTAGATTTAGAAATGTTGTGGCGAATTTTCTAACAAAGTTTCTTCCATTGAACTATTCACGTAGTCGTGAATGTAAATGTATCATCACCTTGCTATGTAAAATATTCGAAACCAAGGTAAAACGATGCATCCACGTGTACTTGAGAATGGCGCAAAACGGAAATGTAAGCGCTTCCGTCTGGGACGTGAAAAGTGTATTTTGATGAAACATTTATTTCAGCAGTGCGAGGAAAGACTAAGGTTATCCCTCATCTCCCCAAACAGTCGACGGACTGAGAATCGCCAAAAGGGAGAAAAAAGTGAAAAGAGAACGAAAGAACGGGGGAAAGAGGACTCTCACGGGCCATTGTTGTGCTTTAGTCTCGTATAATGCTTCGAAATAACAGTTTTTGAAAGACATTCGACAGTTGCGTGCAGTGTTTCGGGGGACACTTCTCCGAACCAAACTGTGTTTGCTTCCGATAGAGATTTTTCTTTCCCCCAACACTTCCCCAACCCCACTCCGAACCCATTCGCAGCGTCGTAATGGCCAAATACTAAGGAGAGGTTTACTTAATAACAGTACATTTTTCCTCCGCAGATGGTGCTGCTCGACGGAGAGAAGGTCGATATCAAATGGTGGTAACGTACTCGGAGCAAGTACAACGCAATTTCGCTACTTTTACGGCGGGCGAATACGGTACGGGTACTTTCGGCTCCAATGGATGCTTTAGGGGTGGGATGCGAAATCCGAGAGATGTTCTTGCGCGGCTGAGAGAGATTCAACGTTGTTCCCGGAAGGCCCGATAAGAATTTGACAAATTCGCTCAGTCAAGGCATTGCCAGGAGCGGAAATGATATGCTACAAAAGCTTGAAAATAAAATTTGACGGCTCTAACTTCTTGTTGTTTTCTCGGAGAATTGTAATCACTAAAAGCAAACCCATGTGTTTGACACAGTTTACGATAGCGCAATTGAATTTAATTAATTCAATTCTCCATGTATAATTCTCCTCTGCAGGCCAATTCCCACTTGCGGACGTACTTTAGTGCCGGAATACACTTGAAAAAGCTTTCAGAAGAATTAAAAAAAAGGGAAAGATAAACGAAAATTATGAAATAATACAACATTGTTGCAGCAAATTCATATAGAACCGTCTCACTGCGCGCTAAATTGAAACAAAGCTGGCAAAATCGTACTAATGGACAATTCAGTTTTCACTCCGAGTTTGTAGATATGACAAAACTGCATCTAGACTATGATAAACGCATTTCATTTCAACTGTACTTAATACAAATTTACCCCGTAGTGTACAGGAAACCGCATACATTGAGTAACTATTTTTGGCAAAAAAGTTAACTCGATTACAGATGTATTGGAATATAGTGAGGTTAAAAAACAATTTTTCTGGTAGACCTCAATGCAGTGACAAGTGAACAATATGAAATCCTTCTTCCTTGATTGAGGAGATTGTTTGACTTCCGATTTTTCACTAAAACTTTGCTATAGTGGACAGTTCTTTTCACTTTAACATGATACACCGTGATGAGACAATTATTAGCATTCAATTGCTGCAAAATCGTGTGCCGACATACCAATCTCTCTATTTCATATGGAAATGTTAAACTATAAAGATTTATTGCTGACAGTGCTTGGATTGTGTTACATTTGGATTTAGCACATCCTTATTGAAGGAAGCTTGGGTTTTGATTTATCATAGAATTCTCTGTATTAATTATGTATTAATTATCATTTATACTTTGCATAGCATTGAGAATGTTATGTTCTTGAGCTGAAAATACACTTGAATCCATGCGAGTACGATATAAATTACACGGCAAGACGTTTTCATTAATGTCGATCGTGCTACGGAAGAATGAAATATTTAAAGGTTTTTCCTAAGCAACTTTGTTGATAACAGGAGTAATACATACTATTGGAAATAAGATATTATTCATACTTAGTCAATACAATAGGATTGGACAATTTTGTACCATAAGCTACTCCGTGCGGAATGGCGACGAAAAGATTAACCTTACCAACTGGATGAAATCCTGCACTCGTAACGTGGACAATTTATTCGAGTGTAGCCCTAATAGGCATCTCCCTACTACAATCTTTAGCGGATGGACAATTTATTCGAGTCTAGCCCTAATAGGCATCTCCCTACTACAATCTTTAGCGGATGCTTGGGAAATAACTATAAATATCTTACCTTCGTGGGTTTGATTTTCCTTCCGTCCTGCCACCACTCGAATACCGGCCGAGGCCTTGATCCGAATGTTTCACAGATGATCTCGTACTGCTGGTCTGCACGGAGAACCCGAGGTTTCGTCACAATGCGAACCGACAGCGGCTTCACTAGAATGCGGATGGTAGAGAAATACAAATCATCAGAGAGAAATGTTGGCTTACCGCTGGAGTCAAATGCAGGCCAAGATAAAATTAACGGGCACCTAGTTAAAATGGAAAGTATGGAGGGCATTCAATGTAATTTCATCTCTTTTCTTAGCAGCATTTCAAGTAATTATGACAGTAAAGGCTGGTATAAATTACATTAAAATGTCTACATCTCAATACGAATAGAATTTACACGGCGGAACTAGCTGTGAGCACTTATCTAAATAATTTTGGGAGATTTTATTCTTGTTTACGAGAGGTTATTTTTTTATAGTTAATATGAGAATATTTGATTAGGTAACATGAATTTGTTTTTCTTACTTTCCACTGGTTTTATTACAAAATTTTTCTTTTAACGAAATGATAATGATATTTAATTCTGTTTGTTTTGAGGGATTATTTTTTGTTTCAACTAATAGCAGTGGAGCGAAGATTCTCTCGGGTCAGCAGACAGGTAATCTCAGGCTGGAGGGCCTCCAGCCCGAGATTACCTGTCTGCTAACCCGAGAGAATCTTCGCCGTATCTAGAATAATCATTTACAACACTTGAGTCTGCTATGCTCTTTTCCATACTCCGATAGAGGGAAGATCGGTCCAAATTGCCAAGTCATTTTGATTTCAAAAATCCAGGCATTTAAATTTATGTTTCCTATAAATTTAATTGATCCAATCATAGAGTACTTTATGTTTCATAAATTTGTGAAGTATTAGACTCTAAACCGGGTTCGATTCCCGGCTAGCGCTCACCTGCGAAATGACCTTAGCACTTTTAAAATTACTGCTACTTCTACTCGACTCAAACTCTGTTTCGTCTTACAGCAAGTAAATCTCAAGATTTTCGATATAAAGTGTAACTTATGAAGTCAAAGTTAATCAAATTATTTATTATTCATCTACAACGTAATTACATTAATCCTAGGAATTTATTCTGGCATTTCCCTCAGGATATATGCACTATTCAACTTTTCATCCCAGCCGGCTACTGTAGCGTTCTATGCCCAAAAAATGAAGCTTCGTCGTGTTCAGTTCTGGAATTTATTTATCCAAAATGTTTAGAATATGATTAGTCTAGTTGGCGAGATTGTGTCATAGTACACCTTCCGAGAACGTATCACCATTACTTTAATATAATTAGTTAACTAATTCTCTAATATCCACAATTCCAACGATCAACAACGCTTTTCAGGATGGATATTGTTAACTCTCTCCGATTCATAGTCTTATTATTACTTATAAACTCTCTTTATAATGTTTGAGCACAAAATTCATCAGCAAAGGAAATAATGAACAAAATGAAATTAGAGACATATTTATGTAGGAAAAATATATTTCTAAAATTGTAGGCTATACAGTCCAGAGGTAAATTGAACCTCAAACCCTCCATCATTGGCTATCGTAGCCCTAGGGAAGGAATGAGGCTTTAAAAGCTAGATGAGGAGTGAGGTAGTCTGCCATTGCCTTCTTCACGTAGCCATAATACTATGCGTGGAATAATTTCTCATCAGTTGAGTACCATGACACTATAAATAACGATTTTCGTTGCATTCGTATTGGAGTGTTACAAACGGATTTCTTAAGCAGCATCTCTCACATTCAAGTAGGATTCATATTGTCATTGCCATAAACATAAATGACCAAGATGTAAATAAAGGAACATTTTCTCTATCCTGTATCAAAAGACATTTGAAAAGCATTACGTTCATCAACACATGGTGTCAGGAACAAAATATCTTATTATGTTGTCTTAAATTTTTTGTGTGCAGACATATTACGCGAGACGCATCTGATGAGGAAACGGAGAGGAAAATGAAAATTCCGAAATTCCTTGGAAGGGAAAACGCCCTTTTGGTCGTCATGGGAATGCGAGCCCTTTCCCTTGTTTGTCGGATATTATACAAACCCGAGTTCGTTATGCACGGGTAAGTGGGATAAAAGCGGGGCAATGCGAATTCACACAGCGGAACTTTCTAACGAAACGAACGCCAGTGAGAGGAAGAACGAGAAGAAATGTTTTTGCGAGTGCTAACGCTGTAAACGAAGGCATTCGGATAAATTTTGTCGAGTCGCGTGCCAAAAAATTCTAAAGATGGTTTTTCTCCGATATTCGAGTCCTTGTCTGCATTGTGACCCTATTGTACACGAAGAAATCGTGTTGAAACTGATTTACTAGCGAAAGCAGTGCGTTTGTTTCGTTGCGAAAGTTTATTATTTTTAAAGAATTTTCCTTCCTCTACAGACGGCATTTAATCAGTATTTCCGATTAGAACGTTATATGCACTGCTCTTGATTGTCATCGTAGTGATTGAATCATAAAATAACAACGCTATTGATTTGAATTTAATGAAATAATCGTGTTAATTGCTACTTTCCTCACTTTTGAATTATGACGTCGAGTATCAAGGAATGAGTGATCAGCAACAGCAAATAAAATAATTTAGATATCGTTTGCCCTTAGTTACATGTGGAAAGAAAATACACGAGAATTCCAAATCGTCCATAATCATCAAAATATTTTATCAAAAAAAGCATTTTAATTGCCATGTTTAACGATGTAAGAAAATATAAAATAAAAGATTATATGGAGACTTTTAGGGTATACAGTTTATAAATTTGAGTACAGCGGGTCTATTCGATACTGATTAAAAATATTCGAGAAATGTAACAAAGACAATACACTTTAGGGTGATTACAATCAAATCCATTCGATTGGAAGAGCACCGTATAGTACATTCTAAAAGATGGTTTTCCTCATTTTACTCTTTGTCACAAGTACCTTTATGGAATGTGAGTAGCATGGGAAGAAAAAAGTGTTAGTTAAGAGTTAATGTGTAAAAAAGTGTTAGTTAGTTAAGTTAGTTTGTATTCATATGAGTAAAATAAGCATTTATATATGTATTCCAGCATAGAATACCTATTAAAAAATATTCCGTCTTACATGTCAACAACGTAAATGTGGGAAAATCGGAGTTCAATTCCCTGAGCAAATTATTTGTCACATTGATAGAAAAATAATTAACGATATATCAAGAAGCTATATAGATATATCTTTTCTGGAAATGTATCATTTACGAATTGATTATGTATACAGTATGTAGCGGGGGGGGGGGGGANAGCATGACCTCGTTTTAAAATCGAATAAAGCACCTAACCATGGAAAAAATAACGAAATAAATAACTAAGCTACGAAACTGAATATGATACATATGCAGTGGTGCTTCGCAGTTTGACACTAATACGTCGCTGAACTAATATCTAATTGCGAGACTCGGATTTCAAGATAGTACTTTCCATTTTTCTAAAAAAATAGAGGGATTCGTTGTCGCGCCGCGTCGGGGCAATGCAATTGAATAATATATCTGGTGAGTGAACTGTTTTTTTTTCTAATTTGATTACAATGTTTTATCGTTTTGCTATTCATTACTCAATGCTCCAACTAACAAATAACATCGTTATATTCGCGCACATGCAATTTCTGCCCGAAATTCGATTTTCAATTTACTGGCTTCTCGGATTCCGGGACGCAGAATATCAAGGATGTACTGTACACTGTACATTACACGAATATACGAGTACACTGTACTCGTATATTCGTGTACAGTGTATAATTAAAATTAAAATTAAAATTAAAAATTTAAGATATTCGTATGTACATACTTTCCAACCTATCCTAATTCTCGTCACTCATAGAGTAGGCTAATGATTATTCATGGTATGTGATGATAACGATGATGAATTTGGTTTTGACGCTTATTTTCATGGCTGGAGGTCTATTATGCCGCCAACCATTAGGAGGAAAATCGCACACACACAACCATTCCTTAATCACAAAAATCTGATGAGCAGGGACTCGAACCCGCGACCCTGGGGTTGGAATGTTCGATATTAACTATTGATTATGCAATAATTGAGATTAAACCGCTTGAACTGGGATTAAATCAAGCTATTTCGACGAAGATGCATCATTCTAACACATTTTATGGTTAAAGTAATGCTTTATAATATAGATAGAATAATACCAGAAGGAAATGCATGGCGATACGTTTTACAAAAAAAAATGTTTCGATATAATAAATAGTAAGCGTCACGAAAATGAGATGTGCAGGTTGGGAAACATTTAAAGGTAGAAGCTAGGCTAAGATTGCTTAATACATTCAAACCAAGTACGTTGCGGAAGACGTATTTGGTATTAAGCCATATTTTAAGACCACCAGTGTAGCAAAAACAGGTAGTCTTAAAATATACCAGGTGGAAACTACAAAATGTTTTTCTTATTTTCATTATGTCTTTCCACGAAGTGCGGCGAGAAATTATTGATTGTATGGGAAACAAGCGTTTCCATGTAAACACTGAAACAGTTTCCCACAGATATGGGCAAGCAGAAATTATTAATAATTTTAAATTTTATGTCAACATCAATTAAAATTTCGATGGATAGATAGGGTTTGAATCAACATGAGATACATGGTTTTATTTGGTGATATGTCATCGCATAGCAGAGTATACATCAGCCAGTATTCTGAAGAGAGAGAGATGAAAATAAATGTCCCTCTTGCAGATATCGTAAATACAGAATCACAATTTTGACATTTACTGGTGAAAGGATTCCAATTATGAGAGGGACTTTAAAGTCTAAAATTGATTTAACATTAAAACGTTAAAATGCAATGCATACTATAAAAAATATCATTCCGTTTTAATTGATCTAGATATTTTAAATGAGGCATTGCAAAGGTGTTATAAATTACGATTGATTTCTATAATCTAGGTTCGTTNTAATAGGCATCTCCCTACTACAATCTTTAGCGGATGGACAATTTATTCGAGTCTAGCCCTAATAGGCATCTCCCTACTACAATCTTTAGCGGATGCTTGGGAAATAACTATAAATATCTTACCTTCGTGGGTTTGATTTTCCTTCCGTCCTGCCACCACTCGAATACCGGCCGAGGCCTTGATCCGAATGTTTCACAGATGATCTCGTACTGCTGGTCTGCACGGAGAACCCGAGGTTTCGTCACAATGCGAACCGACAGCGGCTTCACTAGAATGCGGATGGTAGAGAAATACAAATCATCAGAGAGAAATGTTGGCTTACCGCTGGAGTCAAATGCAGGCCAAGATAAAATTAACGGGCACCTAGTTAAAATGGAAAGTATGGAGGGCATTCAATGTAATTTCATCTCTTTTCTTAGCAGCATTTCAAGTAATTATGACAGTAAAGGCTGGTATAAATTACATTAAAATGTCTACATCTCAATACGAATAGAATTTACACGGCGGAACTAGCTGTGAGCACTTATCTAAATAATTTTGGGAGATTTTATTCTTGTTTACGAGAGGTTATTTTTTTATAGTTAATATGAGAATATTTGATTAGGTAACATGAATTTGTTTTTCTTACTTTCCACTGGTTTTATTACAAAATTTTTCTTTTAACGAAATGATAATGATATTTAATTCTGTTTGTTTTGAGGGATTATTTTTTGTTTCAACTAATAGCAGTGGAGCGAAGATTCTCTCGGGTCAGCAGACAGGTAATCTCAGGCTGGAGGGCCTCCAGCCCGAGATTACCTGTCTGCTAACCCGAGAGAATCTTCGCCTCATCATCCAGCAGGAAAGCACGAGCTCACTTATAGTAGTGGGTCACCCATAGTGTGCTTCATAAATAAATACGTATATACATAATCGTTGTTGATCATTTTAGTTTATTTTTAAGGTAGAATTTAAGGTGTCGATTTTTACGTTGAGAGTACATTTTCAGGGATGAGATTCATATCTAATACGAGTCGAAATTTTCATTATCAAAAGCCTAATTTATGAGGAAATTAACACTAAACAAATTTACAAATATTTATAGCGATTTACTTGTGATTGTCTACTTCACACACTTTCTGCTACTGAAAAACAAAAATCACCTGTAATAACAACAACGTATGGCGGTACGTTCCAGGTCTGCATAAGTAAAACCTTTTCTTTAGTTTTTCCTACTTTCCCTCTATTTGTTAACAATAAAAGTGCATCTACATTTTGGCTTCCAGGAGATGTGGGCTATGTAGTATGATTAATTACATGCTGTATCTGGCTGCACGTATGTTAAGACACTTAATTTCAAAGGTTATTCATGAAAATAAAAATAAGTTTGCGACGATTTAGGTTAGATGTTGTATTAAAGAATAGTAAGAGATAATAGTGAAATTGTGTACGAAAGGAAAGTTCATGTATCTCCAACTTTAATGTGTAAAGGATTGATAATAATACTATGTGCATTCATAGCGTAGTGTAGTACACAAAGTAGCGTATTTTTCTTCTCTATGAAGATTGCGTAATTTTAAGAGCGTTTGTTAACATCTGATTTCCGTTTAACGGCAACATATCAATACATAGTGAGAACATTATATTAATTATAATCAATTTTCGTAAAAAGAACATCACACTTTAAATCACGTACAATTGCTAATATTTCATATAATTTACAAAACTTTTAATAGACTTTCTGACCAAGACTATCGTTGTCAACCAATAGGCTTGTATACCTCTGATTAAGTACTTTCAACGTTTTCCATTTTTAGAAATTGCCAAAGAAAATACCATTTCCAGAAACAAGGAATTCTTACTATTTCCTTTTTAAATGTGTAAAGATAAGTCTTCCACGAATTTTAATACAAAAAAGAGGAAATCCAGCCTGTGATAACCATATCCTCTTAGTCTCTTGCTGGACCCTCAAGGAAAAGCTTTAATGAAGAGCATTCCGAAAATGCTTAATGCCATCTTCGAAATATTTCCCAGAATTTAATTATTTGACACACTCGGCCTCGTCAAATTAGTAAATAGTCTGAAATTCAGGTGGTGCGCCCGGGGAATTATGGTAACGCTTTAATTAATACTCGAGGCGAATTCTTATTTTGGTTGATTCTGGGAGATCTGAAGGAAATTCACGTCTATAAATCCAAGGAATGTTTACCAGGGCGTTCGAGAATAGAAAAAGTAAGTATAATACGACTTGCGAAATGCAGTTTGCGACAAATATCGGTCGCCTTTACAGCAATGAGCCAGAAATTGGAATACAGGATAGGATGTTCCGGAATGTAATTGTATTAAAATTACCGTCACAGTTATCGTAGTTATCTGATTACACTCTGGATGAAAGTTTACTAAGAAAGTAAAGGCTGAAAAACATTCAGATATGCCTCTAGCAAGTTAGTTAGCGATCGCCAGCATTTCATCAAAAATAGTCAAATATTAAAAAGTTTGAGTGAAGAAGTTTAAAACCGATGCGTCGTACTCCATTTACTCTCATCTCATCCACTGATGTTAGAATGACAATAACCAATAGCTAAGGCGCTAAAAGAATCGCTTCTCTTTAACTTTCTTCCTTAAGTTTAAAGACGCATCTAATTTTAGGAGTAATCTTGTCTCAGAATAATTTTCATGAATAAGAAAATATCATAGAAATTACCATATAAAAGTTCATCAGAATACTCGATTGACATTTGTGCAACGTGAGACCAAAAATTGGTAATTAAAGATACTTTTTATTTCCATTCATGCACTCTTATAAATCTGCGCATTCTAATGCTTTGTGTAATTTATGTTACTTAGGTTTTAAGTAACGTTTTATGTTTCGTATTTCTAATCTAATGTTTCGTGTAAATGATTTGTACGTAAAATTATCTTTCAAATTATTGTTTCCATAATAAAGATCATACTAACGATGAATTGTGGACTAACAGTTTAAAGTCACTAACTCTTGAGGGATGTAAGATACAAGTTGTCTTGAATATTTTAATTAAAGGCTTCCCTCCTTAGCTATAATCAACTATTTTTAATATTCATATATAATTATGAAGTGACCCACGCGGCTAATTAAGGCAATGATCAAACTATCAAGTTGTTTAACATGTTGCATATCAAAGTTTCTTGCAATACACACTCTTAGGGTTAAGAGTAAGTGGAACTTACACAGTAGGTCAAGGCGTAGCGTCCTCTCTATGGGAAGTGCCAGTTTGGTGTTGGATGCTTGACAGCGAAGAGTGGAGTTTAGGTGCCTTCTGCGGATGTCCCTGACCTCTAGACGGTTGACCGCTTCTCCAGCCCTCCTCTCCTCCGTCACTCCGTCCACCAACTTATCACCAACGAACCACGACACTGTCGGAGGCGGCTTACCTGCACCCATATCCAAATCTCATTTTAAACTCCAGTGCGTGCTTGTTTTATTAGTAGACTACTACTTGCATATATTTAGGAAAATACAAACTCCCTGAATTCGAGACATCAAAAAAATTAATTTGTTTCGCGTGAGATACGTTAAAATGAATCTCATCTTCTTTATTTATATACGTTTGAAAGTCCTCAATATTTCGCACGGTTAAAAAAAATATAACCGCAGCTACATGTGATAGGGCAGGGTTTAACAAACTTTGATTATTCTAGGATAGGGATAAAGTGGCCCCGAGCATTTAACACCCAAGTATAACATTCATTGGATCTGCTTAATTATAATTCCACACATAAGTGACCTTTTCATTCTTCTTTTCTCGATAATAAAAGCTTCTTCACTTATTAATGTATAGGTAAACTGTGCATAATTTTATCAATACTAAAGTCTTATATCTTTATGCCCGGCCCACCAAGTGCTTTTCATTCTGCTCTACCGTGAGATTTCTGGGCCCCTGCTTTATAGTGACAGTTTAGCTAGCCCCAAATTCGTTTTCATCCTAAAATCAAAAATCAGAGTCGTCGCAAATCTAGATGTACAATTTTGGAACCATAAAGGTATTATTGTATAATGCCAGGATCAAAATCTTATAATGCAAGTTTATAATCAACGAACCAAGGTTTCCACATAAATATCTCTATCAAGAGACATCAATGACATATTGTAAAACTTCTTCTGAATGTCTTCATCTGAAATTATTTTCAATCGTTAAGGAGGTAATATTTTATCATTCAGTAAAGCCTACCACTTTACGTAACGTTACCCTATCACTTAGAACTGAGTATTCAATAATACCATGCAGCATTAATGAAATGTTTTAAATATAAATTCTGTGTAGAAATGAAACATGAAAAGTAAACAGGAATCATTTCATGGATAGCGTAAAATTCAGAGAAGATAATATACAGTTAGTGTTATTTTTGTTAAATATTATTGCAGGAAATTTTTCCATATTCTAGAAAGTTGTAAGCAGCAAACGTAACATTCTCTAAATACCCACGCCCACGCTGGTAAGATATGAACACAAGTGGGGTGATGAGAATGCAGAGGCCTAACATTCCTTTCGGATAAAAAGATTGATCGAAATAGGATTTAGGTACTCGCTTAACAATTCATATATTCAGGTAAGCCAGAGACTGCATATAGCAACAACGGAAAAAATTGTAGAAATATCCAATTAAAAGCGATACAGTGACGATATTCGTCTTTCGTGTCCCGTAAGGAAAGAGTACCCTGTGAACCACAGTGTCTCGTGACGTGATGGAAAAATGACTTATATGTACAAGTACGTGAGTATTATTTTAGGGCATGCAATTACAGCGGATGGTACTCGGTGTCGGGATAGGAAACAAGTATCTTCTGCAAGGAGATAAGGAAGACTTTCTGGACAAGAACGGGGTCTCGAGTAGGATGCAAATGGATACTTGCCTCCGAAGACGCGGCACTCAAGGAGGACGTCGTCTCCTTCTGAAAGTGGGCCGAGCACTGAGCCCATAATCTCCTCTCTCGAGGGACCAAACACCTTCACTTCAGCAGGCGGAACTGAAACCGATGGAGAGACACGCGTCATTGACATCGAGTTAAAGCGACACGGAAGAAAAATCGACCGAACCTGACGGAAGAAATGTAGGCCAATATCTGGGTAAGCCTTTTTATGTACAAGTACCGAATTTCATGAGAAATCCGTCACCAAAATATAGATTAAAACATGATAAAAACCTTAAAAGAGACAATTGACGACGCTATAAGCACACAGCATGGTTAAGTAACATATATCTGGAGTATAGGTGAACCAAAATGTTTAAAGATCACAGTTACAGTAATTATACTCAATTTATATTTAATGCTTTCATTAAAGCATACGAAAATAATGAACAAAAATACACAGATTTAGATTGCCTCTTTGGCTAATCTGTGCTGATGCAACAACTGTTAACCAAAAATATATGCATTGCAAAAACATAAGGTAGAACATTAATCAATCACCGTAAAACATAAAATAAAACAAAACTAAATAAGAAAGAAGAGATCATCTAAGTAAATAATATAATAAAAGAACCTGTTAATGAAACAAACAAATAAAAAAATCTCTCATTTTCCATTACCCAGCAATTTGTCAGACGAAAAATATTTTTACAATATTTGACCCTTTTTTATCTAAAATTAACATATGAGAAACCAATACAAGTAAAAGATCTCGTAAATCAGTTACATTAGTTTTAATTATATGATCCTATTCTCAAAAGAAACGCCACCGCTATTATGGATACTGAGCATAGTACTACTTATGGCATAAAATAATTTTAAATCTTCAAACAAAAAGTGATGCACAGGGAGTATTCCTTGATATAAAAATAATGGGAACGAGTGTTCAAAGCTATTTATTTTAACAAGTGTACCTTATGATTCTTCATTATTTCTTCCCAATAAATTCGTGGTATTTAAACGTGAAAAAAATTCCGAAATTCGGAGCTTTTATAACCTTTACACGAAATATAAGTTTAAAAATGCCCTTAATTACCATTTTTAAAGAATAGATAAAGTATAACTGTTGGAATAACCCATGAGGTTTCGTTTTAAGTTTCTCTTTTAAAAAGAAAAACAGCGACATGACTAGGACTCAAACCCAGGTTTCCCACTTTCCGGACAGGTACTCTAACCACTGAACCACCATACCGCGTCTATTAAACACTGTTAAGATATGCAGTTATTTAAAATTGAAGCACACGACTGTAGAACCCCAAAGATTACTTTATTTATCTAAGTAACTTCTTAATGAAATCTGTATAAGTTGAGTATGGCTGACTTAATTAAAACAAATAAATGTTAAATAAGATTGGAGGGCTTTAAAATGTGGGTGTAGAGTAGAATGGTAAAAGTGAGTTGGGCTGATAGGAAAAGAAGCAATAAAGAATTAAAGTTAGTTGTAGAGGGGAGAGGAATTTAAGTGAAGTAATTAAGTTTCGACTGAAGAAATGGGTAGGTGAAATATTGAGATGAGAGAGACTATTAAAGAATATGACTGAAGGTAGAATATAAGGGAAATAACAGAGGGGATGACAAAGTTAAGAGATGTTAGATAAAATAAAGGGTGGAATAAATTGCCAAGAAACGAAAGAAAGTACGTCTAACAGATGATACGAGTATTACGGCACGTGAACCTGCCGAAAGGTAGGTTCTAAACTGGAAACTAAATTCCTTAGTAATAAGTTGAGAGACTTAGTAATTTTCCACTGATTTTTTATTGGGACGACCGGGTTCGTAAGGAGTTCATACATCTTCAGGTAAGAACTCATTACGAAACCGGTCTTTCAAATAAAAAATCAGTGGTAAATTACTAAGTCTCTCAACTTATTATTATGGCCTTCCACAAAGTTACGCCTGATCATATTGATTTTATAGGCTCCTTAGGTTTATTCGATCCAACAAATAAGTCAGACATTCATTAGCTTAATCTTTTATTGCGTTAATAGAGTTTCATTCACAAAAACATCGCTCACGAGGCCGTTGCTATGCATTTGGATTTTTTACTATCGAATGAAAGCCTTTTTGGGAACAATTTTATCAAAGAATGATTGCAAGCACAATCCAAAATGTTAATGGAAAATAACCAGTATATGGAAAGTGAAAGATAATATGCAGCAACGACGAAAATAATAAAAATTGATCGTATATACTCTTCCATAAAGTTCAAGATATTTGCAATCATATTTATTTTCTAGTTTTAACTTCCCTTGGATGTTAAATCAAGTAAAAGTTTCGGAACTTCATTTCTGCTGCAAAACTCCGCAGAAAATACCAAGGTATTGATAATCTACTCTATTCGAAACTTTCAATCGTGTTATTTGTCTTAGCGTTAAAGTTAGCCCAAGTTAGTGAACCTCGTTAGCTATCTTAGAGACTCGGAAAATGTTTGGGTAACTCGGAAGCTATGAGTTAATGACCCACTCGGGTCTCCTAGGAATCCGTTCTCTTCTTGGGAGCATAACTTGGGACGGCTCTTAGGTGCGCAATCACCAAATGGTCGCTTTGCCTTCGAATTCCGGTAAATTCAGGAAAAAGACTATATTGCGTATATAGCACATCCTAATCACGTTTCTATGTGCCCTGTGCATACTTTTCCTTCCTGGCGACGTGCACCGCATCGGTTGGGTCGCCCATGCAAGCACTCCGATGCATGCGTTCGGCGGAACTTGGCATAGACGGGGCACTTCATTTATCTTAAGAGCGCGAACGAGGAATGGCAATGTTTGGGCCGAATGCTGGAACGAAGCCGGGCCTGCTGGAGACGTGCTGGTATTCCCACGAAAGAGTATTGATTGATTTTTTAGCTTCCTTCCTTTACCTTCCGCTACTCAGATAAAATTATTCTCCAATGATTAATTCCTTAAGAGCGTAATAATACACTTTAGAGTCCGATACTTAAACTACCAACTGGCTTCCGAATTTTTGCAAATACAGTCGATGGTGATGACGTTTGAACCCACTTAGCGTTCTGATAACTGAGTGTCCTATGCGTGACCATACGTACGGGTTTCCGAGGAATTTGTCCTCTTTTTGACGAGTCCTCGGATGTCTTGGCGAGCAATTCAAGTATGTTCTCCTTTATCCATGTTCTTCTAGCTACAGCTCGATATGTGTATTCACTCTACATTGAAAATTTAAACCGATAAAAATGTTATTTTTAATAAATTAAAATTTTGAATGTACTTTAAATAAGTGCTTAATTAATTAAAAGTTATTTGTATTCTATTAATTAATCATTTCAATTTTACGTTTTTTTGTAAATGAAAAAGCCAAAAATCTCCTAGTTCTGTCCTCTTCTTCATAAAAGTGAATTGCCTAGTTCACCACTTCAGAGTACAAATTTCTTTTAGCTTTCATTTATGTTTACGAAAATTTAAGCTCTTATATCACGGTATGAGAGTATTTTTTAACAATCAAAATAAACGGAAGAAAAGAGCAACGATTTGAAAGTAATAAATATCAATTCGAGACCAAAAATGATTGCGCCTTATTTCAATTTTCTATCGTTCGTATTAAATATAACTGTTGAAATATAGAAGGTATTCTGTTTCATAATATCTCCGAATCAAATTTTTATGCCTCAAAGCTGTTTTTTTTTCTGTGGTGGTAGAAAATTACATTTTAAATCGCTAAATAATTTTTAAGCTTCAATAAAAACAAGGAAGGTAACTTAGTCGGTTCCCTTAACAGTGTGAGAGAGACGCGGCACGGTAGTTCAGTGGTTAGAATACCTGCACGGAAAGTGGGAGACCTGGGTTCGAGTCCCAGTCGTGTCGCTATTATTCACACTTGTTATTCCTTTTCAATAAAAACGTTCGCGTTTAAATACATTCACATGGAAATAATGAAAACACCACTAGATATCCGTGTTTTTTAATATGTGGTGAATCTGCACGTGCCGAAGCATTACAGAAATATTTTCCCTTCCATTATAATAAAGGATAATATTTCTGTTCTTTAAGCAACTCTACGACGATACTAATGGTAAATAACGAATACTGATGGTAAATAACGAATACATTACTGATGGTGATAACGAATACGAAGATTTCGCGCTCGAGTAAAGGTCACAGTGATGGAAATGAGTAATCAGGTCTGCTTTCTCTGAGTGATTTGAATATATCATAATCGATTCAAATAAAATTTGATCAATGTCATCAATAGCTACATGGCCTATTTTTATTAAAAAAATAAATTTTACATTTTCAAAAAAAATACTAGTCACGACCCATTCCGACCAACTTCGGAAAGCGATGAAGGGGAAGATATTAAGGTTGGGACCTTGCTTTTTTTATTTATTTTTGTGACTCTTCCTGAACTTCACCTTGAGTTGGCCGAAATTGGTCGTGTGTTTCGATTTATTTTGGAGATACAATAGTTATTATATTTTTATTTTAATTTGTGAAATAAATATACCATTGTGATGGAGATAGTTAGTCTATCTAGTTAGTTAAGTTAAGCTATTTCTTACTGGTTATCAGTAAGGGCACAGATTAAGATTTTTTCCGTAACTTAATTACCGTCCGTCACATTAATTTTTCGGATCTTAACCTAAAAGCTAATGTAAATTGGAGACCTAAAGAAGCAAAGTAAATCTACCTATTTAATAAATTGACAACACTACATAATCAAACTCTTTTAAGTGTCAACCTCGGTGGTGGAATCGTTAGTACGCTAGTTTTCTCAGACTGAGGTCCCGAGTTCGAGTCCCAGCAAACCGAGATTATCCGGACTTGGGCATGGACATTTGCATTCGTTGTTTCTGTCAATGATAGTCCAAAATATATGAACGAATATAATTGGGGACTCCTGTTTCCATTAAAGGAATAATAATGTTAATGATAATAATTATAGTGCCCTATTCATTCACTGTGTTTCATTATCAAAACTTTTTATCAACCGTAAGAAGACTCATTTAATTTTTCCTTTTACCTACTTAACATGGAGTGCAACTCATCTTTTCTTTATCCGTTGAAGAAGTATATTCATTAAACCCATGAAAAAGCGCCAAGAAAGAGTGAAAATATACCAAAGATGGAAAGCTGAGCGACTAAGTTTGTTCAACTCACGAGACAATTAGAAGAGCTATATCACAGCCATAGGAACAGTTGATTATCGGATGCCTCAATGATCTCCCTCTAGTTTTAATAGATTGGCTCCAAGGCGACGCTCTCACCGTTACACCTTCACCGCAGGATATCCGCGGATACCAATTAAGATTCGCCCCCGTGCAATACGCGTCAGCCGTCGCTACCTATCACACGACAACGGGAATTCTGCTTGTCCTCTGTTTTACATTGGGACGTTAGCACATTAACCCCATTCGCATTCCACCCACATGCCTCAAATAACAGCCACCATGAAGAAAACCTAGATTTTAAAGTTATAAAGTTATTTTAAAGTTATCGTCTTTAATTACATTGAAATATGTTATAGATACCAATTTCAACATACTATATTGATTAATCTCGTGAAACGTCGACATTTGGTAATATGGTCTTACGGGAGCGCCCAAAGGAACTCTAGAATTTAACTAGAACTTAAAACTAGATTTTAAAATTTTATTCTAGCGCAGCATTCACCCACAAATGAAAGTGAATTCTATCCAAAAATCTCATAAGCAATAAATAAATAACGTCTTTATTTGGGCGAAATTGAAAGGTTAAAGTCTTCTCTTCCATTTATTTTTTTATTAAATCTGCATTACAATTTGGCCATTTGGCCAGGTAGCAACGCTGGAGGGAAGTATAACATTTTGATTTGAAAACTGCCTGGCATTCGCCCAAGACGGGAGGGAAAACCCTCCAAAAATCTCTCGTAGGCAGTGTTTGTATAATATACATAACATATAATTATTATCTATGTTTGAATATAAAAATACATGAAACAAATTACAT
>KZ308623.1:524007-545804 GCA_000376725.2 Ladona fulva
TTATTGCAATTTAGAAGAGAATGCGCATGTTACATTCTCAAACATTATGGAACAGCAGCGATAAGAAGAATCCAACCATCTACCTCTTCAACTGCTGATGATGTCCGGACAGATCGCCTAGATCATTTTATAGACCGTGGAGAAAAAAAATCAAAAGTGTGTGTTGTGTGTAAAGGGAGAACGATACACATTTGCAGGAAATGTAAAGTATCATTACACCCCGAGTGTTTTATTAGTTGCCACGAATGAAATTTTTGTGCAGTAAGCAATGAATACATGTATATTTTATCTTATATTCTCTTCCTTTTACAGTTAATACAGACGTTTCTTCAAGGAATTAAATTCTCCTCACTATTTTCACTATTACCTCATTTGATACCTCAACTGCCCAGATGTATCTTAAGATACGTCTACGTCTACGGAAACTTCCACTCAAAAGAAAATTTTTATTATATTTTTCCACTAATATATATATTCAATTAACACTAATTATTACAAAAAAATATAAATTTTCGGTAAAAAATTCTCTGGGCATTAATGGGTTAATGGGATTTTTTTGTGAGAAAGGGAAATTTCTTCTTTACCTTGTTTGAAAACCACTTCTTTGCATATAATGTAACAACGGTGGGCAAATAAGGCTCTTCGTTGAGTCAAGTGCAGCTTCTATAAAATTCGAATCCGTTATTTATTTCAGAAAATCTTCATTGAACTAAATTTAATTAAATAACTAATATACTGTTGGTTAATTAGCTATACTTGAAAAAGGATTCTATATGTCGAAGTGTTCAATATTGACCAATCGTCATTTCACAATATCGCCGTCAATGGCGTTCTGAAATTTAAGCCAAATTTCAAAAATTTTGTAGGTCTTCGTGAAAAGATATATGTACTTCGTACTAATGCATCCTTGTTTGTTTCATTTTTACTATTAAAATTCTGAAACTATTTTTTTGCATTTCCTTTCTCTTAGTTATATTTTCTTAGAAATTTATACTTTACATAACGCTACGACACTACAAGAACGTTCGATCATATTCATCAAACTGAATTTAAAATTTGTACTTTATGCTGTACAAGTTTGGTGCGGCTCTTTGTAATATGTGAAAAACAATAATGCGGATCATATTCACCTCATCCGCGCCCATCCCTGTGATATCACATTATTGACGTAAAACTGCATTTCGGGGAAAGTAACTTTTGGATCTGATTGCATACAATGACCTCTGCCTTCGGGAAAAATTTAACAAATTTTCTGATACCTAATTTTCATATATTTTCCTGCTTGTTTTAACGTTCTACCCTTGAATGCCTATTTGACCAAATTTTAATTATGTATACCATTATATATCAACCTGGCATCTAAAACAAAGAGCACGTTTCCATATTTCTGTTACCTAGGATACTCAAGGTGAATGGAGTTATAAATAACAGAGCACCTAAAATAAAATAATTCCTCAATAAAAATTCAATTTCAGGTTTATCTGTAAAGAATAACAAAGTTGCCAACGCGAGCTCGGTCGGCTAGAATTCCATTAAACAAGACTAGCCAAAAGTATTTCTCCATATGGTAATATTCTTACAAAACGGTGATTTTACACATAATCGTAATGTAGATTGTATCTTAGAAAAGATAATATAGAATAGTTATATTTTTCTGAAATAGCCATAGAAATTTCAATTTGAACTCAAAATGTAAAATTGTTGCAAGATTGAAGTTAGTAACAGGTATGAAATTCACGACAATCATCATATTTTTGCCATCTAGGGACCGCACCAAAATCCACATTGAAGCTAAGGGCATCAAGCGGAAAAGGAATGAGTCCACGATTATAATCCGGGTTTCCTTTCATTTGAGTGAAGTTTTCAAACAAAATTTCGGAATTCCGTTGATATACCAATGCGGTCAATTACGTACGGAAGTGAAGAAAGACAATGAAATTATGGCAATGAATGGAACCTCCAAGTCCTTCCGAAAATCGCATTACAATCTCGGCAAGTTTAAAACAAATTGCCAAATTGACTGAAAATAAAGTTTGCTAGGTACGCCTTAAGAGTGGGTGAACTAAAATAATGAAGTTTCTCTTGGAATAAGAAAGTAAGCAGGAAAAGTTTTTGGATTATTGCACATCCTTCTGTGCGTATCGTTGTTTGAAAAATTGTTTTACATTAAATTACCAATTTTCTATGCACATTTTTGCTGATTCCCAGACAAACAAGCAAGATAAACGTCGTATCCCAGAGTATTCTATGGATATTTAGCAACAAATTATTAACTTATTTAAATGCATTAATTACTGACTCCCACAGTTTTAATAAAATTACAACCTGGGAAATTTGGATGTACATGCTTAGGTATTTCTTGGGAGAATTTAATGCATATTAAAATGATACACATAATGATGCTTGGTCAATTTTTTTACATGCAGGATAACGTTGTAATTAATATTCTGCGGGTACATAAGAGTATAGCGTATACGTGCTCCATAGCAAGTGTATTTAATTTCAAAACATACCACTATATTACATTACCATCAATTTATCTGAAGTATAGACTATATATTTTGCGGGAACATTTTCTAAGATCGGAATAGGGAAGAGAAAAGCTCTCATTATATTAGAGAGATCTTTCTCTGAGCGCCATAGTCAAAAGAGTTTCGCGTCACTGGATTTATTAATTCACGAATAAGTTCGGAAAGGTGGCAAGTGGGTTAGTGGGATGCCATAGAAAATTAAGGTGACAAGTAAGACAGTTGAAGGGGTGATAGGCATGGAGTGTGTTCCATTTCTCACCGCATTAGCGCTCTAGTAACTCGGACATTTTCTTCGAAGACAAAGGATATCTGTTTTCTATCATTTATTGCGAACTGCAAAGTGTTCTACGGGAGCAGTAAGAATTGAAGCATTGATTAGTTCCTTGAAGATGCTTTCCCTCAGATGGCGCCAATATTCAACGTAAGCTAAAGGGAATAATTCACCCGCGAATAAAATTACACCAGGCGATCTGTATTCAAGGAGAAAAATCCCTTAAGTGCACCTCACCGTTTCCTAGGAAACAAAAGTGGATTTTAACTTTACAGAAACAACTAAATACGACTGATTTATGGGACGCTATCTAGCCATTATATCGGCAAACCATCGTGTATTTAAACTTTAATAAAGTAGGTGCTTAAGTGCGTACTAATTCCTACAGATACAATCATACTACAACAAATCGTTTTATTACAGCTGACCTATTTGGCTAAATTTGTTTTCCAGCATGATCGAAGAAAATTTTCGATATATCGTATCGAGATTTCAAATTTTTAATCGTTGTTTTAAATTATTTCTGCTATAACAATGTTTAGCATACATAGGGCTTCTGTGCGCAATCTTCAAGTAATTACTCGTTAATAATGGTAACAATATACCCATTTTGCTGGATCTTTCTATCCAGAATTCCATATCTTCATTTAGATTTTTAATTCATCATCAACTATCTAACTACTGCTTAGTAATAGTTATATACTAATAGTAATAATTAGTTCATTGCTATCTTTCTGGTATTATAACGAATCTCAAATAATTACAAATTTTTGCTAATAGTCCTTCTATTTTTTGTTTTAAATCATTATAACAATAACTTAATTTTTGCTGTGATAATTAACTGAATGATCTAAGCCTTGCATTACTTAAAAAGTACGCGCTCAGTAATTTTTAATATTTCGCTCTATATTTCCTTTGTGTAGGAAGTGCAATTGTATAATTTCAGTACCTATATTCCGGTCAAAAACTTGGGGGATATGTATCGTTTCAATTGCTTCGACAACTGAGGTCATTTGTACGTTGGCCTCCACTGGGATTAAAACCCGGAACGTAAACTTAGTTGTTCAGATTCCGTCACATATCCTATTAAATTATAATTCAGTTCATTTATGACTGTATTACCCACAAATCATACACGAGTAAATTTTATCGGAATATCTTCAAATATTTAATACGGAGAGAACTATCTCAGGTATCATTATTCATTGGGCTACGAGTAGATTTATCATTAGACCTTCGCTCAAAGTTTTCCATACGGTGATAGCTGAGCTGCATTTCTTGTCGCCAGCCTTTAAAAGACCCTGTTCTTAAGCTCATTTCTAATTCAAGTCCTTTCCGAAGGAAGTTCTCCTCCATTCCTTCCTGGAGTCATTCAATACGAGCCACCAAAAACTAAACGCATAGTTATTCGTGCCGAACTAAAAAGAGCCGTGGAATTTTCATGAGGCTATTCGGTCGATTTTCTTACGGAACTAAACTCATTAACAAGTCCTCCGGGAGAGAACGTCCGCTTGAATAGCGGCTGCATGAAAAATGACAATTTGCGTAATACGGGACGAGCGTATCGCTGCCCTCGGAGGAGTGCATTTGCAGATGAGCGATGTTTCTTCTCGCAAACCTAATCGCGTCCTCGTAACGGTCCTCCGCTGCGCACTCGACTCGCATTTGTTAGTAAACACGTTGCTCCGAGCAACGCGCGATGCGACAATTCTCTCTCTTGCCGGAGAGAGGGCGGCGAAGACAAACAACTCAACCTAAAGAAGTTTAGACTGCCGAGTGGTGCATTACGTTTGGCTTTTTGTCGCGCGAAGCAAAAGGACAGCAATAACTATTGAAAACGCGGAGTATTGCTCGGGAATACTGTGATAAATAGCGGAGTTATTGCGTCAACTTATGTAAACAGGGTATTTGCAAAATTGATGATGTGGCTTTACGAAAACGAAGTTGCAAAATTGATAATGTGACCTTACAGAAAGTTGTGAATTGCGGGGATATTGCACTAAGGGTTAGGGTTATCCGTGGTCGCGCTTTGCAAGTATCCTTCTCAACAAGTATTTCGGCAACTACATTGCCATCATAGGAGAGAATATGAGATAATTTGAGTAATTTTCTTTTGGAGTTTTTCTCAAACTCTAATGTAGATCTTTCAATTCTAAAATATTACACTTAATTTACATATTAACTAATGAGGTTAAGTGAAAGAATGGCCAACTTGGGCCTAATATAGATTTAATATAGTGGTTTTCAATTCTATCTTTCATCCAAAATGTAATACAATTAATAGAAATTGAATAAATATATGCATAATACACAATATAAATTTAAAGTTTTGATCTTCCCTTCCTGTAAACGATACAGAGTCAGGAGTAAAATTGAGGTAATTATTAACATTAAAACGCTCCATAAGAGTGAACTTTTACTGAATCACACACTATAATAAAAACACGACCATGGTTTCGTAGCGTTGCTACATGTCCACCTGAAGATGTAGCGACGATACAAAACCATGGCTTGGTTGTATTTTATTGTGTGGTATAGTAAAAATTCACTCTCATGGAGCGTTCCCTTCCTGTTTTTCCACTTACTTCGATGAAAATGATAGCCTACGTCTGAAAGTTAGTGACATTTGACCTTAATGGTAAAACACGTGAGTCGTCAAATGCGTGTAAAAATATCTCTCCTAGTCACAATTAAACTGGGTTAAAGTTATGATACATGGACATAAGAGCTACCTTCCTCCTCAAGTTTTATAAAATATAGCAAGATAGAACATTTCCAGAATTTTACGATAGGATTATTAAACGCATTCGATTAGAATTTTGAAGATGCTGCCTTCTGAGGGATACATAAAGCGAAGTACAGAAATATCAGATTGTCGTAATGTTCACTGATTATAAATCATGCAGCCGAAAAAGAAAAACATTTTAATTCCGCTGTTACTTAGCATTTTACTCTCTGTAATCGTTACCACCGAGATTTATGTAAATATGTTTCATTGGATATCTGCCTCTCGTTAAGTCGTAAATCACCAACACTCGAAAGGACACGGACTCCTAAGGAAATTAAACGCGAATTCTCAGAAACTCGCTTGAGTTGTGCATGTCACTTACTAACTAAAATACACGTTTTACGGGATATTTTCTGTAAAAATGTTCGATCAAAACACATTATGTAAGGTCACAGATTTACACAGATTTCTGAAAGTGACGAGTCACCTATCGCTCTGTCTTGACATTTATGAATCCAAACGTTTCATTCTTCCCTAAGTATTTCCCTTGACGTTTTGAAGGTTATTCCTATTTAGTTAGTTAGAGCCGCTTTTTATTTATGAAAATCTTCTTCGCCGTTTTGATTTAAGACATTTCAATTCATTTTTGTGAATAAACGGAAATCGTGAATGAGATGAAAAAATCTGATCGACTTTGATGCAAACGTATACTTTGTTTAATTTACTTGTTGAACAACTAACGTATTGCTGACTTCCAAGAAACTATACTTATATTGGTGCTAAAATAATAATTTTTGGATCAAATCTTATTGTTTTATTTCCTATATTTCTAAGGATAAGACAAGAGAACATTCTAGCCAATATACTACAAAATTTGTATTAAAATATTCATTGTAAAAAACTTGCAATAAAGATATCTTTTGAAATACACTATTCCTTACTTATTCTAGAGTCAATATTGTAATGTACTCTCCAACAATGTCTGCAGATTTAGTTTGATAGGTTGTTATCTTTGCTAATGTAACTATTGCGTGGCATCCAGCTATAGAATGTAAGGAATCCATGATGTCTCGCTCTGTGAGGTACATTTCGTTTCATTCCTCATTAATTTATGGCATTATTTGGCTTTCTTAAAGATAAAATTATATACAATTTGTCTATCCTAAAGGTGAATGTACACAACATGCAAACTTAAGTTTATATACAGATGCCTATAACGGCTTAAATTCTAGAAAAAAAATTGTATGAATATTTATCGGCACTGAAAAACTTCTGATGCCGTTGACCATATATTAATGTTAAAAAGGCTTCATGAGGCAGGCATAAAAGGAGTTACATAGGACTAGTTCAGCAGTTATTTGAGCGGAAGTACGCAAATAGTGAAAATTAATGTCTCTTTCAGTGGCAACGTTCAAATTACTTGTAGAGCTCCTCGGGGATCAGTCTTACGACCTATATTATTTTTTGTTTACGTAAATAATTTTTCTAATGGATATATAACTTCTCTTGCGTATGATACATCTGTATGATATGCAGCGATGAGTAATAAAGACCTGTTTCAAAAGATGGAAACAGATCTTGATAGTCCAATCATGGTTTTCTGTTAATGAGATGGAGTTAAGTCCTAAAACAAAATACTTGTTATTCAACCTGAAAAGGAAATCAATCTCTACTAAATCTTACTAAACAAATGTCCTAGGTGTACCATTCGAAGTGTTGACAATTGTAACTCATGAATAAATATAGATTTAGTTAGTCATATTTAGGATTAATAATTGACAGTAATTTTAATTAGAAATTGCATATAAGTAAGTTGAGATCGGATTTGCTGTATATCTTAAGGCAATTTTACTTTCTGAAATTTGTCTTTCCTATATATGTGTTGAAAGCCGCCTACTATGCCTTATCTCATTCCAGATTACAGTACAGTATAGTGTGTTGGAATATGGTATAGTTGTTGCTTATCGTTGCATAAAAGTTATCCAAATAAAATTATTAGAATAATGACGCACTCTTCAAGAATGGAGTCATCTCTTCCACTTGACTATACCTTAAAAATTCTACCACTTCGGTATCTCTTTGTATACAAGGATTTCAGAGTCTTATAACCGTGGTGGACATGTTAATAAGCCTTCTTTGCTGTTCATAATTTAAGAAGGAATTTTTGCTTCGATATCCCCAGACCAAATGAACGTACAGGTTTAAGAAAAATCCTATTCCTATATACCACCTAACTTGTTTTCTGTACTCCCAACAATATATCGCTTCTCTAGCCAATGAAAGGGTTTTTATTTGTAAATTGAGAGAATGGCTATTTTTACAAAGGATATAGAAGTTAATTTAAAGTAGTTGTACTCTTTTTCCTTTATTTTCTTCGTGTTATTGTATTCCTCACTGTGTTTTGTTTGTTAATCTTTCGTTCCTATAAGCATTTTTAATAAAAATCTTTTTTTTAATAATGCCTAAAAACACTTCTGTTTTTTTAACCCAAAATGATGAAAACTCCTACAAAAAGGTGTTTTTCAAGGGTTCCTAATTACACAACTGGTTTTCTCGTTTTACTTTTATGCATGTACGTTTATGAAAAGTGAAATGAATAGCAATTACTATTATTATATCAGTAACATAATATCGATTTCAAATGTCTGTTTTGACGTCCTACTGACAATAATGTTAATTTACTTCCTAATTAAGATCCAGTTTTGATTCAAGAAGTCATTTCAGCAATACAATACAAATACGATTTTTTAAACTCATTCAAGAATTATCACTGGACATATTTCGAATTAAGTAGATTTCAAAATCAACTATTAAGAATTCTCATTGTAGGACCAGTTTCTATGCTCTTCATTTCCTTCTCTCGGGATATTTTCCTTTACTCCAATTTCAAGTTCCTGGGTTAAACTTATTTGGCCCACTGCAAACCTATGTTGGTTTTTAATTATAAAACAAATATACCCGAGAAAGGATCCTGGATGAGTTCACCTGTGTCCCTTCCAACTTCGGAACGATAATAGGCAATTCTAGCGATGGAGGGAGTTAAAGTAGTTCCACGGGAGCATTCTGCCAGCATGGAACGAGCTCATGGAAAATGGGTGCAAGATTTACGGAGGAATGAAGTTTTTCTAATCTTTAAGTTTTGAGGAAAGGCTCCCTCAGGTATTGGATAGAAAAACCTGATTAAACGAGGGCAAAACTCCTTTTATTGATAACTATACATTTATTTTAGTTCATTTTGAACACGTACATCAAAGCTTCAAAGAAGATGACAATGATGATTATATGCATTTAAAAATATAAGAAGTTGATAATGTAAAAACTGCTTTTTAATGCATTTCAAAGAGTTGGGGAAATCTTCACGGGGGACATTTAGCAAAATCTGAATTGCCCTCTGATCGTTGCAGAAGTTTCTATATCCGAATTTAAGGAATGCATCCTATATTCGTATGATGTTTCAAATTATACATGCCATATCATCCTATATATATAACGTTTAATGAGGTATAGTAAGTTAAAATTAAACTGATATAAAGAAAATGAATGCTTTAGGTAAAAGGTGTAATAGGTTGAAAAGTGACGACCCCATTCATATATTTACAATGGTATATAGACGAAAATGGAGACTAAAATAAGGCCATATCCTACATAGGATACAGTTAGAAAAAATTGGCATATAAGTGAGATGTAAACGTTATAGTGGAAAATTTGAGCAAGAAAACGAAGGAAGTTAAAGTTTGGGGTCAAATATGTGCTCCCTTCGGGTAAAAGGTTAAGTGAATAACATTAAATGTGTTTTGATGTTCAATTACAGGCTAAAATATTAATGAAATAAACAGTAATAAAATTAAAAATTGCCTTTTACCTTAAATCGTTGGTATAGGTTTTCCCAACTAAGGGATTCATGCAGAAAGGATTAAAAATATACATGTATATTTGAGATGGGAAAGCCCTGAAGTGATAAAGTAGAATATATAATATCTCGGGTTTTAAATTTAATTAAATTGAAAGGTAAAATTTCAGTTGAATGAATTGTACTGATAAAGCTGGACCTTAAATTTCAAACGTTACTTCTAAATTATTATTCGCAAATACTGGGAAAACAATGGAATTTTGGCTAATGAGGATGTGAAGAACCTTCCTGTGTGAGGATGTAAAGAATCTTTTCACTGTGAATGAAAAATAAAATTTTTATCCACAGAGATGGTTTGCCTCATAGCCTCCCCCATCACTATCAAACGCTGATCGGGGAATGAAGTTTACTAGGCAAAATGAGAAGTGAGGTAATTTTCCGTAGAATGGAAGATGTATTTTCTCTACCCTTCGCCAGGAGAAAAATAGAAAATAATTGGCCCGATGAGAAAATAAATGGTTAAAAATAAGTAGTGGTATCAGTATGAGAGATATGGCAGACGTCCTGATGTATAAAATTTTAGAGGAATTGCAAAGTGCCTGGAGGCACATAGAGCAGAATTACAGTCCCAAAAATGGAGCACTCGATGACTCGAATTCGCCCGAATCTATAGTAGACATTCCACGGCCATCAGCCTGGGAGTCCTCTTTCGTATTTAAAGATTTCTTTTTGTTGGAAGATTCATTTTGAGAGTGTAATATCTAGCCACATCCTTGAAATAAAGCTCATCCTTTCGAACAAATATTTGACCTACATCCCCTGAGGTAAGAACTAAATTTCATATGTAACCTATTTTAACAAAAATGATTAAAACTACTACAAGAAATCCTTTGATGAGATACCTCTTCAGGGGGTTTCTGATCGAATTCCATTCATAAGCTAAGTTCGTTTTGTAGTCTATAGATTATATTTACTTTCGCTAGATTCCATACTCTGCATACTGGTAACATGGTTTCGTCATTCGATATTTTATCCCATCTTGTAGAATGATCATTGAAAACGGAATTGGACCTAATTGACGTAGATAGCTGTCTTAAATATAACAGAAATATTGTTCTCTGGTAACTGGCATTGATTACGTTATTTTTAAGAAATGATTTTTTTACTGGATTGGAAGCGAAAATGAACTGCAGAATAAATGTGTAACAAACGTAAAGTTGATTAGAGTTCAACTCAGTTGATTTCAAGTGAAAGGTAAATATATGAAGAAATATAAGTAAAGTTGGATTTTAGACATAATACATTATATTATACCGTAATATAAATCTTTGTAATGGAAGGAAATGTTTCGTGAAGCATATTGATAAATGTGAATGATTTCAGCTACAGCTGAGCGATATTTTTTCGCAAGGGTGGCGTAGAAATAAACGCAAAATACGACATATATAGTAACGTAATGTACATACATGATAATACACATCAAAATTTATGAATGAGTAATTTTGCTCGAGTAAATGTTATGATGAATGAACATTTGATCTGATATCAAGTACTTCAATTATTTACTTTAAATTCTTTATTATTTTCTCTAGAATGTATGAGTTTCCCGCTATTTGTGCTCTCACTAGTATAGTGGTCAGTGTCCGATCGGGAGCGGGAGATCGGGATTCAGTTCCCCGTCGGGGAGATATTTTTCATTCTATGACAATTTTAGCAATGTACCAACTAATGTTTTTCTTTGTATTTATACACACAGTCAGCAGACATAATACTGACTTGAGGGACAATGTGGTAAATCCAAAAATCTTAATGAATGAAAAGCATAAATAAATAAGTATTCTAATTCTGAAATGATGCACCTTTCTTGGTAAACTTATCCGACTCTTAGCTGCAATTGGCATCCAAATGTACAAATGTGTAAGAAGAGTCCATTATGGAAGAATAGAAAATTTAATATTTCGACAATGGATCACAAAATGTGTATGGAATGTAAAATTAACATATCATATTTGTTTCAACGAAAAACTTAAGCATACACCATGTTGGAGGTACTCCCGCTTTTAAGAAAATTATTTTTACTGGCTCCGGAACTAGTAGTTGCTTTAAACGTATGGCTTTCTCACTTTGCCTTGCGCGATAGCTATGAGTTAGGAGGATATATCGACAACCAAGATATGTATATCAACGATAGAATAAAATTTTATTTGAAATTACATTATTTTACCCAAAACTGGGTATTCAGCTCTTAAAATTTATAATATAATACAACTAAGCTAGGAAACGAAGTTCAGAAAATTACCACGGTTAATTCTTTCGACAAATACCCTTTTCATCGAGAGCTGTGCAACGCCAAGTATAAGTAAGTCACAATACAGGAGGAGAGTTGGCTCCGTTCAGAAGGCGATGAAGGCGAAGAAGTGGAGTTGGCCAAATCTTTGGAGAGCCGCTGTCAGAAAATCACTTCATGGAATGGGCTCTTGATTAATGCGTTTGCCGATAACGACCTCTATCGATATTCTCTAATTGCGGCCATCCATTTCCTAGTATTTCCGCCTTATCCCTCACTCGCCTTATTAAAAACGAACGAAAACTTACATCGATATTAAAATGGGTTCATAAATTACGCGGTCGATTGCCTGATTAAATACCGTATAAGAGGAAGTACTTGCCACAGTTTAATCAGCCGAAATATCGCCCTCATTTTCCGAACGGAAATTAAAATGCGTGAAAAAGTCATATCACGCTGATCTATACGTAACGCTAAGGGAAATCAGCTGATCGAATGCATAAGTAATACTTGTCATCTTGAATTATTGGGACAAGCAAGGAAAAATTAGTCTGATCGCTAGTATCCACAGTAACTGAACAGAAAGAACATTTTTAGTGTAGGTGATTTACGACATTTCACTCAAAATGAATTACTTGATGTGTTTTCTTCCTCACTTATTTAACACTTTAAAATTAAAATTGACATTTTTAATGTGTGCATATTTAGCTATAGTTACGAAAACTTTAGCGGTCATACTTTCAGTTATGCACCAAAATCCGTTTCAAATATTACATTAATATTTGTCAGCAACTTTTGCTCCACCTATTGCTCTTTTCGAATAGTGCTATTTAAGAATTCTTTGCTATAAATAGCCCGAGATTAAAAACTTCATTGGTAAATTTGTACATATTTTATTCTTAAAAGTTCATGCGGAGAACATTTTTTCGTAAGAGTGAATCACATGTAAGAGTTAATCACAAAATAGTCATGTGAGTAACTCATACTCTGTGGTAATCTCATATGCGTTATTTCGTGATACGACGGGCACTAAATGGAAGATCTTAGATATTGATTTTGCAATCGGATTATTAATTTTCAGCGAGAAATGACAGGTAAGCTTGACAGATATGTTACGCTAATACAATATTAGCCGATTTAGCAAGCGTTCTAAGTAATCACGATGAATGCCAATTTTCGGAAATATCTTTTATTTTGTTGGACACGTTCAAAAAATGCAATGCAGAAAATCGGCTTGTAATAGGGAATTAAGTATCAAACAGTCTTAAAAAATTAAGTGAGGAAGACAAGTCATTAAGTATTTCATTTTGAGTGAAATGTCATAACTCACCTACACTAAAAATGTTCTTTTATTTAGCTCAAAATATGTTTCATTTAAGACGATTGGTGGCAATAAATGTAATTAATACGCGGCATGGACTACCGAAAGAATTGATATAATATATATTCTCTTTAAATAAAACGCACTCTCTTTTTGTCTCATAATAAATTATTTTCGGAGATTCCATTTTATTGGAATTAGTCTAATCAATTGAGCATTTGTTAAGAGGATCGTTACTATTTTTCAGTTGCTTCAAATTAATTTTAAATTGCTAAAAATTAGTAAAAATATCCAAAACTATAGAGAATATCCTAAGTAAACTATTCTTGCGTTAATAATGTGTTACCCTTTGTTAAAAAAGCCAGAAACGCTTGTAATATTTCGTCCTTTGAAACTAATTTTATGGAGTTTAGAGACTTCTCAGATACTTTTCAGGCCAAAGTTGGCTCAATGTACGAAATAGTTTTGGCAACTATGAAGAGGCTACCTACCCGTTAACTGGCAGAGTTCCTAATATCCGGGGAGCTCCTAGCTAACTCTCACAGCGCCCAAGACTAACACAACCGATACTTTTTCAGTTAAGGCTCCTGGAAAAGTTTGCCGCTGAGATAAAGGCAGGTATCATTCCCAAACTATCCAAAACGCGTTGCAAAATTTATAAAATATATTTTCTTCCATGCTTCCGGAAGACAACTCCACGTCAAAATAAAACTTTCGAAAACGAAGAACTTTTTGGATGTAATATTACGTTTTACATAGGTTTTACTGTAAATGAAATGACAATGGCAGGGAATGGATAAAATAGACGACAGCATATTTGTGCTAGAGAGCCAAATTAATAAAAAATAATAGCTTAATTGGTTAAGAATCCGCCCGGTATATGGGATATTCCCGGTTCTGTCGGACATTTTTCGTGTCCTTTGTTTCTTGGAAATTTCATAGGAGCACGCTTTTGCGTGCAAAGTCACTTTTCACTCATTTCCTTTTAAAAATAAATAGATTAAGGTAGAAGGTAGAGCTGTGTGAAGAACGTTTAAGGTAGCAAAGGGTAGTATTTGGGGGGCGTCCCAGACTTCAAACGGTTCCTGCCGCGTAACCCTATTTCCTGCAGTGCGGTATGTCCCTGTACCTAATTCTGTCATATCATCTTTAAAATGATCTGTTTAATCTACGGAAACCAGAACCATTTTTCGATTATATCATCATTCCTAAGGGCTAATTTTCTTATCTGCTTAACACCATTCAGGCATATGGTTGCGTAATTTGGTGCTTTCGCCAAGTGTATAAAATACAAATGAAAATTTTAGGAATATCCTCTTCATCATCATTATAATGCAAAGGCAATTACAATATATGGACTATCTACCATGTAAGCTAGCTTATACACTAACAATATTATCCTTGTATTGTATTATTATAAATTTTTCCATGTCATTATTTAAGTTTAACCTTCTATGATAAGCTAATATTTATATCTTAACTGTGTATGTACATAATTGTATGTGTCTTATGTAATGTATTGCCTACGGGAGGTTTTTGGAGGGGTTTCCCTACCGTCCTTGGGCAAATGCCGGGCAATACTAAGTTTAATATGTTATGCTCCCCTCCAGCACTGCCACCTGGCTAAAAGGCCAAATTGCAGTGAAGATGAAAATAAATAAATAAATAAATAAATTAAGAGGAGAATAAACTCGAGTATTCGGGGCATTGTTACATTAATATCTATATTTCTTCCTTTAAAATAAATATATAAAATATATAAATACATAAAAGTTATCACAATACCTTCATTCGAGAAACACTTTTGTCGTCGTTCATTCTAAGAGCAACTGAATATCTTTAATCATGAGTTCCTACATATTGTCTTCCTAGAATCGATTATGTTGTATAGTGGTCGTTCACCGCTCATATCGAAACTTAAAACACACACCATACGGGTGATGATCACTAGAGTGTAATAATAATCAATAAAATATAATACTGACCTCCGTGGCAGAGTAGTTAGTGGGGTAATTTTCCTACTGAGAGGTCCAGGAATCGAGTACTGGCTAATCGGTTTTTCCGGAATAGTGCATGGATGTTTCTGCTCGTCGGTTGTTTGTGATCGTTGAAACTACTTACAAGGACATGTAATAATAACGTTAATTTTCTTTTATGGGGAAATTTTGAGAAAGATGAGTATCTAATTGCAACAGCTCTTCTCCTTTGAAAGTTATAAACTTGAGAGATAGTTGTTTCAATAGTGCACTGACGTACAATTGTAACTTTATGGCTTTAAACGGTAAGTAAGTCTGTGACGTAGATATGAATGGTATACGTAAAAAAGAGGAAAACCAAAACAAAGTCGGTTAAATGAGAAGATTAAGATCTGGTACTGGCATATGTATTTGGCTTGGAGGATAAATGGCAGTGTACGAAATGGTGCAAGGACGCCTGATGAGGTGGAATATGACTGCAATAGGAAAGTATGACGTTTCGCGAATAAACAAGCCAATTAAGGAGCTTATTCCGGAGGAAGTTGTGGGATCAATTTGTAAACATGTATTATTCGTTTCCCACATGGGAATTCATCCTTTCATCCTTTGCGCTTTTAGATATCATTAAGCTGAGCGTACTGAAACGTGAAGAATCTCGTGAGAAGAAGAAAAGAGAGCAGAACGACGCCGTAGGAGGCACTATCATATTCCGTGGCTGGATTGCTGCACGCATTATTCGCAAATAAGAGCATAAAACACTCGAGTGCATCGCATAACTCTTAACGCATAAAGCAGCGGAGTAGGCGCCTTGGACAGGTTAGCCGACGATGCAGAATGTTGTGGAAAGATCAAGAGGACGTGTTTCGAGATATGGCCGCGTTAAATGAGGGGAATGTGTGGGCAGTTTAAAGAGGAGACTCCTGGAGGTGCGGAAGGTTCGCAGTCGGGAGCCAAAGTTGCGAGATAAGAACAAGGCGTGGAATGCGGCCGACGGAAAAAGATACGGACGAGTAAATCCGGTACCATAAATTCCCAACCCTTTTTCGCTCTCATTTTTAATGATTTATGAGCGGCGGACAACATTACGAGCAGATTCCGGTATTTAACGCGGGAGGGTAGCGGAAGAGGTAGAGGCTAATTTCGAAAATATTTTTCTCTCTCTCCACAAGGTTGGAATGTGAACAGATCGTCCGATTTAGAGTTGTAAAGTTGTGAGTAAAAGGCATTAAATGTACAGCTAATATGTTACTAAATGAAAATCATTAACATCAAAATTTTCCATTTTCATTTCTTCGTTTTCATGGTAAAATACAGGTTGATAAATGTAAGTATATATTTTTAGAAAAAGATGAATGAAAATGTCGATTTTATTTCCTATTGTTTCACTCTTACACATTGCTGTGATCATTTGAAAGATATAAGGGAAAGGTGAATAACTTAGCACGGTAGAGTCGTGAGGCTGAAACACAAGGAATAACATATGTGAAAAATAGCGATTACCTTCCAGGAAAGTGGGAGACCTGGGTTCGAGTCCCGGTCATGTCGCTATTTTTCACATCTGTTATTCCTTATACTGAGGTATGATTGATGATGCATAGTAGCAACTATTTTGGTAACTCATTATTGAATACAGAGAACTGATATTATTCGTAGTATTTTTGTGCTGTATGAATGGACTTTTCTGCTTGTATAATTCTGGATCAGTAACGAAAGCAAGGGAAACTTACCTCACTCCTCATCTTGTCTGATACCCCCCATTCTTCTTCAAAGTTTTTTTGTAGCTAATGGCATAGGGGTTGAGAACCCAAGCAGCTGATGACTGTAGACGTCAACGAGTTGATATATTCAGGTGCCCACCCGAACATGTCAACCCGTTGACGAGACTAATCAATAAAAATCTGCTGTAAAAGCCACAAAGTGTTCTTTATTTAAGGATGGGTGTGAAATTCAACGAAATCACGCTTCAGGATGATACATTAATCTATTAACTTTTCCCCACTGTTTTGCAATCCACTTTGAGTAGCACAAACTACATATCCGAAATCCCAGATTTGTGCTAAGATAATGAGTGGCAAACATTTGCTAATATCGTTTATCCTTGTTGTTCTCTTACATTAACTTTTGCGACATTTTCATCCTATAGAGCTACACCATGCAGTTTCACTTAACAAGTTTTCACTTGTTTCCTGAAAGCAGTTCTACTTTATTTTCCTGATGTTCGGCAATGCTCGAGGAGCAAAATGTAAAGTAAACCTACAAAAGTAAAATTGGAAGTTGTATCATCACCAGCCTTCGGGGAAATGTAAAGTATCTTAGACCATTTCACAAGGATTCTTTCCGTTCTTTAATGGAACGGATGCGGACGTGATGAGAAGAAAACAAACGGAGAGTGGCATAGGAAATAAAGATTTATCAGGTGAGGAAGATGGAGGCTGAAGAGGGTCTGAATGAAATGGAACGTGCGGATTCTCATAATGATATATGATGCCAGATGATTAATCATCGTCTGTGGAAGTGGGAAGGAGAATGAAGTCGAGAGGAATCCTCTCTATAGAGATGATGCCTCGAAGAGGTCCAGGCTCTATAGTATTGCATAGTCTATAATTCCATCAAAAATAAAACTTTCAAATGATATATTCTTTCATTCTGAGTGTACTTTGTCTTTATTTGCATTTGATCATGGTATTGAAAAAATAGAAAAATGTACATCAATCTATACCAAAACTTAGGCTACGTCACAAGACAGCAAAACTAACAACTACCCTATCTCTAAAAGTTTCCTTCAACACTCCACAACACATGTAATGCACTGTGGGGTCTGCTGGATCTGTTCGTAATGTTTTTGTAGTTATTAGCCCATTATAAGTATGAACTGTAAAGAGAGAGAAATATCCGCTATATTTAAATGTAAATGGCAAATTTATAACTATCCTCCAATCCCACCCTCTTGGCTACATCTGAAGATGAGAATAGTTTTCTTGGGGCGTTCTATCTTATAACAACACAATGCATTTCGTCTCTTAGTTCTACATCTAACAATTTCTGATACAGCTAGAGATACATGGAAACGGACGGACACTACGCGAACTATATAAAAGGATAATTCCAGGAAGGCTGTTATTTTACACTTTTATTTAAATGAATTTTTGATGAACACTGTATTCAAATATACATGGTGATTTACACCTTCATTTTTCTTTTTACACCTTGCTTATCAAGGTATAGTTTGAAGAATTATTTGAAACTTGGAGAGGGATTTGAATAATGGTCTGGATTGACGTGGTAAAAGTACCAACAATGCGCAACGCGGGTTGGACACTTCCTCTTAGACTGAACAAATCCAATCATCAATTAATCCAACATTTTCCAAAAAAAGCTTTACCTTAAATAAAAAAACGATAGCAAAAAAAAGTAAGCGGAGTTTAAAAGCCTTCCCTCTTTTTTATCTTCGGATATTTCCAGCTGCTCCCTCTTGAGTCTCAACATTTCCTTTCCTTCATGTCACTCTACCAAAAGCAATCGTAATTTAGTATGCTTTTCCTGTATACTTGAGAGCTCTAAATGTAAGGATTTCGTTAAAATAAACTCCACCGTACTGTAGATCGTCATCAAGTATCATATGAAGAACGAAGAAGCGATTCAGGGAAGTGATTGCCGGGAGGGATAGTTACTACCGGTCGCTTTCCCGCGAGGCATTAGAGAAGCTAATAGCAGTTAGGGTGTGATAGGATTATCGGTGTTTTTAAACCTCCTGTCACGCGCCATTGGTGGCTTGCAGGGTTTAAATGTAAAGGTAAATATGCAATACATGGCTTAGAATGTGCAACCTTAAATTCAGGAGATCAGTACTAGGCACCATGAATGGCTTCACTGAATATAAAGAATGACGTAGTGTATTCTTAACACCCATGTATTTCGCCATATTTCATGGTAAAAGGCTTTATAGTAAACTAACTTTTCTCATAAACTCTAAAAAAGTTATCCAATAGGATACTGAATCAACATTTTTGGAAGAGTAAGAGAGTAAAAATTTCTTCAGCGATTAGCAAAAGCATTTTATTTAGTACATTTCAGACAGTCTGGTAGAATTTTCCATTGCGATCGAGACACGCTTAATCATTCGGAAAGTTGATTTTGTGTATTTGAGGACTAATGCGGTTCAAGCAGTCAATTAATTTTTACTGTGGTACCAGTGGAAGACAAAGATATACTTTGAATCCTGCAAATAGAAAATGTTTCACAAAATTAGACTACAAAAATTAGAAAATTTTAAGAACGAAGCATCAAACCATTGGGTAAGGTTTATATTTATTCGATTCAATGCTGGCATTTCTGAATCAAATTTTCACGTCAAACTAAACAGAAATATTGCATATTATTATTCATGCTTAGGTTATCCTTCAAAAACAAAAAAAATAAGAAAATAGTTAAATCTACTCCATATACATACTTTTAGAAACCACCGTAGCTCAGGTCAGTTTGGCATTATACACTTGGATAGTTTACAAAATTCGCTCAGCCATATAGTGTTCTTTAGGTATCAGATTACTTAAAGGTGCAATTTCACAGCTTGCACGTGTTAACAAGAAAGTTTTAGATCTCCAGATTTACATGGCTTCACTCTTCGTTCTTTCTCAACATACCTTTTTCTGCGGGAAAATCAATCTATACACGGCTGTGTATAGCAAAACGTGAACATTTTCGACTAGAGGGTATATATTACTTTAAGAGTTATTTTTTAACATGTGAATAGCTTAAAAATAGACATTTTCATCGATCGGAGTTGTGATCGTATTTTAGCTCTTTTGTAAAAGATCTCCTAAAATACAACCCTGAATTATCGCTGAACTACAAAGCAAGGAACAGGAAATAAAATATTTTAAATGAGTAATTTTTAACTTAAATTTTTCTACAATACAAAAAAATTGAATAAGGAAGGAGTTTAACTATCCTTATGAGCGCGTACTGAGAATTGAGAAATATGACAAGAATGCTAGGAAACCAGAAAGTATCAAATGAAATTTCTCCTGAGCTCTCCATTAAAATATAAATTGCAAGAATACATGAATGATGAATTGGATGAAAGGCTCAAGATCCGCTGCTTTTGTTTTTAATGCTTCTACAGTTAATGACGGCAATCGATAATTTATTAACGTTGGGTGAAGCCCGTGTTTCGCACTGTTGATCGTTTAAGCATATTCCAGGAAGTTTGACGGAATTTAATTGTTTTTCTCTAATGAATCGTAAATCGGATTCGATTGAAATATTAGTATTCCCATAATGTGACGCACTATTAAGATAGTATATTATTAGATATATATTATTTTGAAATTACAGCAGACTAACGTATCTGAAGAAGTATTACACATCTACGTTTTAAACGCCATATATATTTAANTTTTTCATCGCGGGCGTATAAGGTCCGAGAAATCGGAATGAACATGAAGTTACATCCGCCCGAAAACTGTGGCACGAAAAAAAGTTTAAAGTTTATCATTTTATATCTCTGCAAATAAATATAATATTAACGTGATACTTTGCATCCTATAACTACATAATACGAAGTATACGAATAGAAAGTGATACTTTCCGAATGCTTTCCGTAGGTTTAATATTTGACTGTGAATATTACGAATTTCGTTACGACGCCGAAAATAGGGTATATTCAGTTAACGTTTACGAAAAAATACATTCTCGAAACTTTTTCGAATTATTTTAACAAGAAAGAGCATGCTTTTATCCTTCTAAAGATGCAGACTTGATTTTTAATCACAAATATACAATACCTAAAAATAGGTATGGAAGAATGTCATGATGCTCTATTACAACCTCACATTCATTCTTTCTTCGTTTGTCTTATTGAGATACATTTTATATTAGTTAAATCACAATAAAATAAGGGTATAAATGCAAAATCTGAAGAGAGAAGTTATTGAAGGTTCTGAAATTATGACCGAAAAATGAATACAAGAGATCACTTCAGAATCCCTCATCCAAAACATGCTAAGTGTGGAATTACTTACAAAATAGTTAGCCGCCGTCGTTGAAGTAGAACACCACTAGTGGACTTGCAGATTATATCACACAAGAATTATAAGATATAGCACACAAAAAATGAATTACACACGTTAAATCTTTAGTCGCCGAAGTCTTATGAAACGAACTGGCTTACACTAACCTTAGCTGCCGAATACAGATTTACCCCTCGCTCTGAAAATTTTTTCCGCATTTTCTCTCGTATGTCCAAAGTCGTCTGTAAACACAGATGTGTTTTTTAAGCTCTTAAGTTCAAGTAATCCTTAGAAGAGTGTAAAGTGGTCCTCTTACGAAAGGCACGTTGGCAGGGCATGGCCTCTCTCCAAATAATACAGTTTAGAAGAAATAAATAAACTCGAATAACAGACCGATACTTGTAAGGCACCTAATTTACTAAATGATTCGATTCTAACGACACGAGACTCAACGTTAATCAGGAAATAACAAAAATTAAGCGACGCAATGAAAAATCAGCAATAGACGAGTATGCTAATGTGCAAGATGTTTTCATTGCAACGTCATTACATTCATCCTTATTTTTAGAGATTAAATGCCTGCGATGAAAAACCAAGTCTACATTTTTAGAGGGATAACAGCATGCTCTATTATATAAAGAAAATCGGAAAGAGTTACGAGAGGGTCTTGTTTTGTAAATGTGAACTGAAAAAGTCCTATTTTCGGCGTCGTAACGAAATTCGTAATATTTACAGTCAAATATTAAACCAACGGAAAGCATTCGGAAAGTATAACTTTTTATTCGTACACTTCGTGTTAAGTAGTTATAAGGTACAAAGTAT
>KZ308623.1:547531-574152 GCA_000376725.2 Ladona fulva
TGTGAATAGCTTAAAAATAGACATTTTCATCGATCGGAGTTGTGATCGTATTTTAGCTCTTTTGTAAAAGATCTCCTAAAATACAACCCTGAATTATCGCTGAACTACAAAGCAAGGAACAGGAAATAAAATATTTTAAATGAGTAATTTTTAACTTAAATTTTTCTACAATACAAAAAAATTGAATAAGGAAGGAGTTTAACTATCCTTATGAGCGCGTACTGAGAATTGAGAAATATGACAAGAATGCTAGGAAACCAGAAAGTATCAAATGAAATTTCTCCTGAGCTCTCCATTAAAATATAAATTGCAAGAATACATGAATGATGAATTGGATGAAAGGCTCAAGATCCGCTGCTTTTGTTTTTAATGCTTCTACAGTTAATGACGGCAATCGATAATTTATTAACGTTGGGTGAAGCCCGTGTTTCGCACTGTTGATCGTTTAAGCATATTCCAGGAAGTTTGACGGAATTTAATTGTTTTCTCTAATGAATCGTAAATCGGATTCGATTGAAATATTAGTATTCCCATAATGTGACGCACTATTAAGATAGTATATTATTAGATATATATTATTTTGAAATTACAGCAGACTAACGTATCTGAAGAAGTATTACACATCTACGTTTTAAACGCCATATATATTTAAATGAATTGAAAATGTATTGAGTACTTTCTGGCTTCGGTAAGTATATAATGCTTTTATATTAGCTTTATTATTATTCTTATTATATTATAAGCTACATTTGAATTTCCAAAGTTCATAAGAAAAATTTTAAATGTATAGAATAACTTACAAAAATGTTAAAGAAATTCAAGAAATGAAATCATAAAAGTTGGGTCATTGCCATTAATAGAACATGTAATAGAAGTTCAAACAAACTAAATCTCTTTCATTGACTACAAAAATATTATTAACTAGTGATACTAATAACTAAAACTCAAAGTGGTAATTAACTCATAAAGATGGACGCATAGACGTACATTAATAGGTCTATCTTTAATACATACTTAAATAAAGATACATATAATTATCCCCGTAGAATTTAGTTTCCTAGAAATTCAGTGTTCATTTGAGTTTAATTTGACTTTTAAATGCATGACTATTAGGTTGTGTTACACATTTTGGTCATAGATTGGCTCGTCAGGATGTGCTTTGTTATAATTACAAAACAAAATAAAAAATTCAGAATATAAACACCATATGATTGATTTTCGTTAATCAGACAAGCAACCCCTTTTTCAAACATCCAGAAAAGGGATTTAGAGGGGTTGCAGAAGATTGGCTAAATTTAATTGGTTCATTAAATTTTTCGGCTTAGCTGCTGGATATCGTGGATTCCTTTCATCTCCTTTTAAAAGACACGCATTCTTACATACCAACGACGACTTGATTTACCTTTGCTCGGAAGCCTTTTCAATTCCTTTCTCCGTATTTGACCAAAATGCCCCAAGAACCGCCGCGATGCTCATTAGCGGTCACCACCTTTGACTTTCCCGCACGAGAGGTCAGCTAGGCGTAGTGAATTAGCCGCCCGATATTTTTTAATCAATTAATTACCGCGAACGGCTTTCCCCTTTTACATTTCTGACGTTGATTGAGGATGGAGCTGGACATTAATTCCCCGATAAAAGGCCCTCTCTTCTCCGGCGCTTTCCTACGGATGCCATTCTGACAGCTCGGCCGTGTACCCTAGCTTTCATACAACTGCCACACACGTCTTCGCTCTTACCTCCATCGGAGCACCACTACATAAACGCTTGCAATTTTCGGACTGAAACTAGCCGCTCGAAACGCTCCTAGAATTGTCTGAGGGATAATTTTTGTATCAGTTACCTCCCGGGTGGAATTGAAATTCCTTTTAGATACATATAATCATCTTTGTATATGCTTCTGTTTTTTAATAGTCTATAAAAAGGCGCAAATATACACAGGTTCCTCAACTTCCAAACCGCTCAACATACGAACTTCTTGCATACTCCAATATGATCTCAAAATATTATATTAATTTCGACGTACGAACAGTGGTGCTTTTATAATCCCTACTACGGAATATCATCAGAGGCCGAGGAAGATTGCAACCGGAAAGAAGCCATTAAAACAAATGACGTAAAAAAGATCTACAACACTGGGGTGTATTAAGGTAGATGGCAAGAAAGTGGCATCCAAACCAAGACATCGTATGTAGAGGCACTAATACCATTGAATACATTGCCATAAATCACTTTAAAAGAGTACAGAAAAAGCGACAGACTCAGTCAACCATCGACAGTTTCCTTGAACCTTCTCCACCGAAGAGACAAAATGAATCGTGATAGAATTTATAAATATATATATTTATTTAATATTCTATTTAAATCGTACAAAATTAAAAATCTGACGAATGAAAGCAAATGTATTATTGTATTCATACTCTTTTTCAAACAGAACGGAATACATTATTTCCCATAAGATACAAGAGAAAATTGGGTTTCGAGATACGAACTTTTTGAGATACGAGCTCCGGTCTGGAACTAATTAAGTTGATAGGTCGAGGTACTACTGTACCTGATAGTGAATCAGAGCAAGTACATTTACATGTAAACCCTACAAACTGCCAGTGGCGCGAGGCTGGGGGTATAAAAACACCTTTAATCCAATTACACCCTAACTGCTATTATTTTCTCTAATACCTTGTGAGAAAAACGACCAGAAGTAACCATCTGTCCTGGTAACCACTTCCCTGAATCGCTTCTTAGTTCTCTCTCGAAGCTCGCGCACGTTGCTAACTGGAATAACAATATCAGCTATCTCGAAGAGATAAACTCAAAATAGTCTAAGAGATCTGTAGAGATAAACTTTTCCATAAGATTACGTCAGTAATCAAGTCTTCTAACCCTAAGCGAGGTCCACCCGAGGGATTTTATATTTGTCGAAACCCTTCCTGAAATAAAAAATCTCCCTTGTCGAATCTAGCCGCACTACGTTGTACCACCTAAAGTAATCCTACTTCATAATGATCCTTTATTGCACAGCAATACTCGAGGAGAAGTCGAATTAGGGAAAAGTACGGTATTTATTTTACTCTCGATGAACATCCTCTCACAATCCTACTGGCTAACTTTTGCATCCCTTTCGCCTTTCCTACTACGCTTCGAATATGCTCTATGAAGGAAATACTACTACTGAGCGTAATTCCAAAGTATTTATGATGTCTCATGAACACCAAAGGAGGCCCTAATATATGATTCGGTAAGCGAGTAACAATGGTAAAACGCGTAAAAGGCAATCACTTTACATTCAAGTTGATTTGCCAATCATTGAACCAACTTAAAATAACGTTTAGATTTTTATGTAAACAAATGATTTCATCCTATGATACGACCTTTCTGTAAATAACTGAATTATCGTAGAATAGCCTAACCTTAAACTTAACATTAAAAAATTCGGTCCTAATACACTCTCCTGCGAAACACCAGATGTGACGCAAACCTCATCAGATAAAACTTCGTTCAACGCGATACGCTGCGATCAGTTTCCGTGAAATGATTTTATCCATTCAACAACTTTTCCGTCAATCCAGTAAGCCACCAACTTATGCATTAGTTTAGCAGGAAATGCTCTATAGAAAGCTTTCCTGAAATCTATAAATACGTCATCAGTTCTAACATCCTTATCAGCCACTTTAACCATGTAATTGAGAGAAAGGGCTAACTGAGTCTCGCATGACCTATCTTTACGGAAACCGTATTGGTATTGACTGATTGCCCCCTTACCATCTAGGAATGAAATTAAATATGCCCAAGTGTTTTACAAAAAAATTGACGTTAAAGATATTGGCCGGTAGTCCGGTTTCGAGGAAAGCCCTTTTTTAGGAACCGGAGTGATATGCGCTCTTCTCCAAGGCATTGGTACAACGCCCTCATCCATAGTTTTCCAATAAAATACGGGAAGAAGGGGAGCAAGCTCGTTCGCCAGTGTTTGAATAACTAGTGATGGAATACCTTCGGGTCCCGGCGCTTTTTCCCTGTAAACCTGCCGCAATAACTTCGCTATCACAGTCATTGATATCTCTATGGTTCTCATCTCTGAATCAACGCCCGTAGTAAAGTCGTTAGTGCATCCATTACCTAAAGTAAAGCTCTCTCGAAAGTGTTTATTTAGTAGATTTGCTTTTTCTACCGCTTCACTAACCGTAACTCCCTCGTAACAAACGAGGCTTGGTACTGAAGACTGACCTCCACGAGATTCACGGAAATATGACCAAAATTCCTTCTGATCGCCTCCTAAAGACTTTAAAATGTTTTTAGATGTATATTCTTAAAATTCATTCTTAACTTCATCCTTAATAATCCTTCGATCCTCCTTACCTTTTTCCCACTCAAAATCATAGATAAATCCAATTTTCTGCGGCTTCTTCATCCGCGTAAGGTCCTCTACTTCCTGTGTAACTCTCGCTGATTCGGTTTCATCCAACTTGGTTTCTTAACCCTCACGGTTTTAGCCGGGATGTAGTTGATTAATCCTTCCTTTATTATATGGAGAAACTCTATCCAGCCATCCTCAACCGTGTTACTACTCAAAAAACAACAGAAATTCTTCCCAGTCTCGTTGATATAATCCTTGAATTCCTAAAATCTTGTTTTGGGAAACATATCAACCTGCCGCGGTGGCTCAAGGCATTTAAACATTTGCTCATTAATCTCTGCGACAGTAACATTGCGGTCCAAAATTCCGTCAACTATATTCAGACCATCTATCAATTATCGTTATGAGGTAGAAAATACCAATTTACCTAGAAAGGGTTTACTAAAATTCTTTTGAAGAAATCTATAGCGGCGTCACTAAATAGTCAAAATATTTTAAACGAGGATGCTTTTAATGTTAGATATATGATCCACTTAATTTAAAAATATTTTACTTGCAACACGTAAAGATAAATATATGGCAACTTTTTTCCTGTGAGACATTCTATTCATGCATAACCTTAATCAAAATAAATTTATTTCGACGCAACATCTTTGTTATTTTGTTTTTCTTTGCTTGCAACAATTCGAGTGAAATATACTCAAGGCTTGTGCGAAAGGCATGTATTTGGTGTTAATGGAATTTCAGTCGTCAACCATTTTTCTCCAAGCAAAATTAACAGCAGTTTATCGATTGCAACTGATGGTAAATTAATACTACACGAAAGTTAACCTCAAGCTCGCCTTCTTTCATAGATTTGGGTATTTAATTTCTTATGCATAAAAGTCCTTTTTGTATATCCCATTTGTAAAGATACCTTGTAGCAAGATATCCGTAAACATGATCTTCCAGCGACAGCGAAATTATTCGTTCGTTACTTAAATCTTGAGCTCATCTGCCCATGCAAATGCTGGTTACCATGAAATGTCCTCGTTCCGAAAGAAATGTTCCTATTTTATCAATATAATTACCGTAAATTACTCCCAAACGATGTTTTCCCCATACTAAAAGGTGTAGGAAACTCAACTTTTACAAAGATGAGGGAGGTTGTTAAACATTGCACGTCGAGACGTACACTTTCAAACCTAGGGATAGCGAAAAATTAAAATGTAGACACGACTGGGACTCGATCGTAGGTTTCCCACTTTCCTGACTGGTATTTTGGACTTATACGTAATAGGACAAATATCCTCAGTCATAACTTTTCGGGCAGGTACAGTGACCTCTTATATAATTGCATCAGTTCAATACCTGCGGGAGATCTGGGTTCGAGTCCCAGTCATGTCAATAATTTCACTTATTTTTATCCTTATAGAATACATTTGGAAAACAATTTTGAGCGTTGCAATAATGGACATAAATAAAAAAAGATCTCCTTGACACCAAAGGACATGCCACTGATATAAAAGGTGCTCAACTGTAGAAAGGAATGAGATTTAAAAATAACCAAAATCCCGGAAATGAATCCTAAAATCGGCTGACACGCAGCTCATTTATATTAAACGAAAAGTCGGGCGGCGAAATTTCCAGTTTCATATTTCTAGCGAAGGCCACGAATTATTCAATTATCATCTCAATGATAACCGTTTCCCCGCCCAGCAACATAATGGCTCACACTTGTCAAACAAATACACTGAAATCACATTAACCCCGCGCTCATAATACAGAGAGACGAGGCATTGTGGCATTAATCAGACCCGGCACGCAACGAAAGGACGCTCGGAAAATGCGTGTAAACTAATCAAGCCGCATTCGCAGAGCATTCCTTCCTCTAGGGCTGTACACTTAATTGCATCTGATATGAAAAGCCACGGTCGCATCTGAAGTGAGTCGGAAACACAGGTATTAACGCGCTGGCCATTAGAGCGTATTGGGGAGGTGCCGCTGTAGGACGCAGGGAGCACTTAACCGGCAGGGAATACACTGTACAATAAACCCTACCTGCAGGTGTCATTCACTGTCCAGTGAGCCTCGCCTAGGAAGGCTTCACTGTACCGAGGCAGCGATCACTTAACTTAAACAGTATGTACTGAGGGAAACAGGTCGCTCACGCGCCTCCGCACCACGTTCACTTTGGGTACGCACTCTGCACACGATTATGCAGTTGATACTGATGAATGAAATAAGTTTTATTATAAATATACTTCATTATATTGTTACTATTGCACAATATCAATATGGTATTTATTTTCGTTTTGACTGAATTAAGAATCTACACATATATTAAAACTTTAACGGAAGCCCCGTCTGTACATTGAAGGAATTTTCGAAAAAGTTGTATATTTGATTATTAGGAGTAACACTGAGCACAAAACACCACTTTTTGGAATTTTTGTCTGTCTGTTATCGCATCACGTAAAAACTTACCAACAGTTTTTGATGAAATTTTTTAGGATGATAGAGTATGCCTTTGATGATAGATAGGCTACCTTTGTTTACGAAACTGTCCCTGGTACGACTTCATAAGAGGTGACAGCTCCAGTTTTCACAATAACTTTAAAACTAAACGTAATCGAACTTTCAAAATTGGTATCTTATTAAATGTCTGTACATCTGTAATGTTTGAGTTTTTAAAAGAAATAAATCCTGCAAGTGATAAAAGTGAACGAAAATACATGACCTCAGATTCAACAATGAAATTAATCGTCAGAGGGACCGGTTGTTTACAACAACGGAATTTCACAATATGTCCGTCTGTATTATTTAAATTCTCGCACTTTCGAATCAAAGGCAATTTTCCACGACCAAAATAAGAATTTTTATTCGATTTCCCTTCTTCTGGTGCTTGACTCGATTTTGTACGGCTATTCTTTCTAATTAAGTTTTGCAAATGAAATAAATCCTTCAAGTGACAAAAGCGGGTTTTATGCCTTCTTATGGAAATTCTATGACTCGCCTGGAGTCGAATCGGGGCACTTAGAGGGATATGTATTAACCTATTATCTGCACAGGAAGATATTTGATAATATATGCAAGTATATCTAAGTAGCATATGTAAGCTTTGAATCTATACAACAGTATAATATGTAATTATAATTTAAGAAAATTAAGCTTCTAATCGATAGTAATGCTTTCAGTCATTTATTCTAAAGGTGAATATTAACCATTTGGGTTTCTTTTCTCTTGTAAAATCACAAAGAAATTTTTTCACAGATTTAATATCAACCTATTTTTGTGTAGAAACTTTTTTTCTCTTACGTAAGTTTAATGCTACCATTTTATCATTTATGGTATTGAGTAGTTATTCTTAAATAAAAGGGTTAAATTGTGTAACGAAAACAATATAGTCGTGATTGGATCATTAAAAATAAGAAAGTTAAAGATAAGGCAGTGGTCCTTTCATTTGCAACCTAGCAGCAAAGTAGGTATCCTTTTTCATCTGGGAAAATCCGATTCCACGAAATTCAATTGGCTCTCGAAGGACAATCAATAGCACAGTACCAGAGATGAACGAAGAGCTCTCGTCTTCCTCCTCAATTTTGGGAACTGACGTTTCGTCTAAAAATTCTCGTACATCAGCCGCAGTTTTCACTCGGGACCCGCGCGTCTGTTGATGGATTTAAACCAAATTAAGTTCCTCATCACTCAATGACTGGACGTTCGATTCAGACGTAATTTCGAATCCGCCAGCATTTCAACATATGAATCGTATGAGCTAGTCTTTGCCACCGTATGAACCCACGTATGCAAATGAATGGAATGGTGCGCATCGGAATCATTATATGATGATTGATCCGATTTGCGATATTTCCTTTAAGGAATGTAAGCGCGATATTCAAAAAAGAATGAAAATAGGCTGATATACAAGAACTTAGCTGATGGAAATTGAAAGATTCGAGGCTTTTCGGTGATGAAATTTATTGAATATATCATTAATCCCTCTTTCCCTAGTCGGGCTAAGCACACTATTTGCTTCGTTTATGTTTCCCCATACATTTCGACTTTCGCTGCAGAATTTAATGGAATCCCTATCCTTGATAAATTATGTTAATTCACTCAACCATCTGAAGCTATGCTCGCGCCATCTATGATTCCTCACTTACTATTATCAAAATTATAATTATCAAAAATGCCGACCTCGGTGGCGTAGTAGTTAGGGTGCTATCCTAGTAACGACGGGTTCCCGGGTTCAAATCCTGGTTAGGGCATGGATGTTTGTGTTAGTTTAGGACAATTGTAAGAGTGATCTCAATAGACGAGCTGTGATTATTTTATAGAGTGTGGGTAAGCAAGTGATAGGTCTGTACTTTTCTGAGTTTTCTGATCTTCCAGTTTTATGTATTATGTATGTTTTCCATTTTGTTAGAAATTGTGGCAGTCTTTTTGGTTTTCGTATTATTTCATTGATAAGTTTCGTCATGAGGTGGTGTATTACAGTAAATTTCTTGTACCAAAAAATATGTAAATTGTCGATTCCAGGTGCTTTCCAATTGCATGTTCCTCTGATTATTATTATTATTATTAAAGTTAATTTTAGGTTAGCCCACGAATATTATGAAATGCATACATTTCATCTTCTCTCAAAATTTTCTCGATTTTATCTTCTCTCAAACGTCCCTTTCGAATTCGATAAAACTTAATTCAGATAAAAATTTTAATTTTCCAAAATATCAAAGGAGATCAGGAGGAATTAAAGTTAAATTAATTGTGAATCACATTACGTAATCAACATTTCATTTTTGTCTACAGTGTTGAAAATCAACACTGCCATCAGAAACCATATGAAGTATTCTACGCTATTGCTGTTATTTAGAAAAGTCCAAATTTGATTATATCTATTGATAGGTGTATATTTATGGCTAAAAGAATGACAGGTGTGAAAAATAGCGTAATGACTGGGACTTTTCAAACAATATCGAAGACACGCGGTATGGTAGTTCAGTGGTTAGCATACCTGCCCGGAAAGTGGGAGACCTGGGTTCGAGTCCCAATCACGTCGCTATTTTTCACGCCTGTCATTCTGTCAGTCCTCAAACCTGGAGGGTTTCAGCCGCACGGCTCTTCCGTGCTTATTCATTTACCTTTACTTAATCTTTTATGGCTAAAATTACGGGTAAATCTGTAGAAATATAAGTGCTATAAAAACTGTAATAGAACGAAAGTTATCCAAGGGTTATAACGATGATGTATTGTGATAATGATATCGTTTAATTGGCTGAGTGTTACCGTACCGGTTAAGATAATTAATTAACCTATCATATTTAGTATGATTTAACCCAATGAATTTTGTTGATACTATTGATAATATAAAAGATAGTAATTAATTGTATGGATTTAAATATCTTCTAAAACTAGTAAATATGGGAGCCTACCAGGAATCGAACCCGAAACCGCTTTCACAAAGGTCGAAAGCGATCAGGGCTTTCCGGGAGCCCTCTAAGACTACTTTTGAACCAATATATCTTTTCTATAAGAATGGTGATGATTAAATAAGGTATGTCAATGTATAAGTAACAATTGGACGTATCCCATTTCAGTTCTATTACGCAAACTTGAAAGGAAGATCGCAGCTACAGCATTTTACTTCCATTTTTTAAATCAACTCCGTCTTTTATTTCCAAATATACGAGTAAAATATGTATGAAAAATCAAAGAGAGAAAAGAAAGTTGGATCACGGCTGCTGATGAATTAGATTTCTGGGAAAATCGGAAATCCGGAGCTTCCCATTTGTCTCTAAACGCGAGTTCCACCTGCCGACATACGGCTTACGGAAAGTTTTTAAACCTCTAATTCATATACAGCCGTGTTCCAAACTTCTTTATCATTATGTTTAGTATGATACAACAATAACATGAATTGNTATGATGGAATGTAAGATTACCGTTATTTAAAAACTGCTACGAGATCAAGATTCCCGAAATCCCAAAAATATTATTTGTGAGAAGTATACCTTTAGTCATGACGTCAAACTAACGAGTGAAGTTATTCAAAGGCAAGGATCCTCTCGTGTCCACGATTGCAGAAGTTATAGAGGTCTAACATTTTCCCCATGGTCTGGTTTCAAACAAATAACCAGGAAGTCATATTCAAATCAACTAATCTCACCCACTATTGCATTACTTGGGTCAACTTTTCCTCGTTTGGGAAAGTTTTATCAGTAATGCTCGATATCAAAATTGACATAGGTACTTTACAATTCGAGATCATCCGATAAATTAACAAAGGTAATGACGAATTACAGTCAAATTTGAACGATCGAATTTTGAAAACTGCGGCTTTTACAATATTTTTCCATTGGGAATTGTAAGCTCTGTTAATCAGGGAAACAGTTCAAGAGACCGAATACGTAAATTTCACGCTGATATTATTTCTAAAATAAATTATGCCTATCGGAAAATAATTTCATAGGTAAACGTGGGATGAAAACTATTCAACTGTAGTTCAATGTATTTAAGGAAAGGTATATTTAAAAGTTGGCTAATGTTAATGCTGCTATCACGCCATGATATTGAATTATAAACTGGTATTTTATATATCCATTATTTTCAAACATAATTACAATAGTTTACATGTGAAAGCTTAAAATAATATCAAAACAAAACACCAACAAGCGATTTCATGAATACTAAAAGTTTCTAAAGGAAGAATATAATAAAATAGAATTTTGCAATACAAAAACATTTAACAAAAAAGTATCAAAGTATACAAAAAAATTAGGTTAAAAATAAATATAACGTTATCAAATACAAATTCACCGAAATAAACCTTGTAAGATGTTATCTCTTTTTACAATTTTCATTTAATTATATCCATAAATAATGTTAAACGAGGATTATGAATATAGACATTTCCAGTGATACTCCTTCACTTCCCATCTACTTATGAAAATTAAAGGCAGGCTAATAATTTATACTCAAAAATTTTCATCTCCTGCTATGCATTATTTACTTATCAATAGGTGCTATCCGTATTATATATATTACAATGAGGTAAATTCGTTTAACAAACAGCAAGAAGCAGTTTATACCCCTGAAATTGAGAATCAAGTCAGCCTCAAAACCCGACCTCGTTGCTCCTTCAAGAACGACTTGCCTCGTAACATTCGCGCCAGCCTTATCGTGTCTTCCGGTTGCATATGCAATGACGATCTCTATCTATAGCTAACTGTGCTGCTACATATAGTACGATTTCTATTTGAAAAGCGCCATCCAACTTTTGAAATTATGTTCCTAATATATATTCTTCCAGATTCTATTAGGATACGCCTCTTTGCCCCATTTCATACATGCGCGGACCTCAATTTCCCAGAAATCGGTTTTTCTTCAATATTACTGTCCTAAATTTCTGACCTACATCATAATAAAAAATGAGTGCCAGCCACGAAGGCTTCCCACTGTAAGGGAAAGCTAATGCAGACAAAATATGATTTAAATAAATGTTGTGGGGCAGAAAGATACAGTCGCTTTATTACGGATTTTTTCCTCTTAGATAGAATTTTAAAAAATAGGTACATTTAATTTCCTCTTCCGTCATCTGAATATGTTTTATATAATTGTAACAAAATATTGTATTCAAAGTACTCTTTTGTCTGATATTCTTAGATATTAGCGTTATTTGCTTCAATTGTTCCAGAACACCCAATATTACATTTGAATGAACATTTTAATAACATCGGGAAGTGTGGTTTTATCTACAAAGAATTAGAAACCGTCGATCCATTCCTGTTCCTATTGAGATACTATTCATTACTATTTAATTTAAAATTGCTTTTAGAATATATAGAATCTTACACCATATTATACCTTCGTATATTGCGTGCATGCCTGATACAAATTTAGACTCGAAAGAATAGGATTTGTTAGCTTAAATATCCACATAAAATAATACGATTTTTATAATAGATCAGCCGCAGTTATTGAATTGCAGCTTTAGGCTGTACAATAGAGAAAAGATATACATGTAATCGTTGGCTATATAAAGAATAGACAGGCTACTAAATGTCATATTTTTAAGAGAGGTAAAGAGGCATAAGTTCAGAAAGCTTAAATGACTATTGGCACTATACACTTTGAAGAGGACGGTAACCATATTTACAACGAATATATCCAGAGAAATAATAACACGGAAGGGACGAATTTAGTTATTATGAATTCAGAACAAAGGAAAGTTATGGATATAGTTCCAACAACTGGTAATTATATGTAGTTTAAAAGAGGGAAGGAGTGAAAGATAACTTAGCACGTAAAGGAGCGCTATTACGCGCACTGCCTATGACTTGCTCCTACGACGATTTTGTCCGCGGTGGTCCCGGGTTAATTTAGCTTTTGTGTAAGAATGAGATTTATTTCTTAATCGTTATTAATCTACAGAATGCAGTAATTTTCGCTGCATTTAAATGTCTAAACATAAAAGTTAGAATTTATCTTTACTCGAACTGGGGGACGCTATAGAAGAAAGAAGCAGATAGCCGGACGTCCAAATATGGCAAAAGTACTGTCTATATTAAATATCGATTCTATATCAATAGCAATTTACAGAAATGCGCATTTCAAAATACATTATTAGTCTTTCGGAGGTAAATATCGATAGGGGTAAAATTAAAATAGATGATTAATGTAAATATGGATAGTAATTAAAAATAGAGATTTAAGGTAAGCATAGAAACGTATACTAAAAATCGGTAATGCTGAAAATGAAATTTTTCATATCGAAATCCTTAGGAGAAGAGGTTTAAGGCAGTTTCAGGAAGATGATGTTTACTATGAATCTCATGGAAGTATTTATATTATGGTTATTCGATGGAAAAAATGGAAATAGCTTATGAGGTGGAGGGGAATGTATAAATGGGTGTAGAGGTGAGTATCAGATCTTTGATATTGTTGTGTAGATGACGAATAAATAATGCGTAACGTAATAGATGATTGAATGGTCTATTTGGTGAAAAGGTTGTTTAATTATCCGCATATCCGCTTTCCAAGCTGAATTTTCCGTATTGAATCCCAGCTAGAATGTTAAATACTTTTTAATGAGTGTATTTCTCATAACAATTATCCAGTTTATCACACTTTTTTCTTTTACCATCAAATTTATTTATAATTGTTTTATTTGATGAAATGTTCTTATCGTTCCCATCTTTGCCTTAAATATGTTTCCTTTTCCTTGCCACCTCTCCGTTTCATCGGGTTTTCAAGTATATTTATTTACCCTTGTTCTCATTAAGGCGCCGGTCTCATTAAATGGTGGAAAAAGGGAAGCCCTTTTTTGAATATCACAAGAAAAGGCGAAAGATAAGTTTACATGTGAAGGCGTGTACCCAGAAAAAATTCCACGGAAAAACGGACATGATAAAATCTATTCCATAGGCTTTGAAAAATGCCAATCCCCGTTAATGAGTTCAGATAACACTAACTGACAAAGTTGCCAGCACACATAAGGAAATTCTAACATATATTTTCAGAAGTACATTATAACTTTTCGCCGACAATCCATCAATGATGGAAAGAATAGTGCAACGTATTTTTCTACAATAAACGTGATTATTCCTATTTGTATTTAAATGTCCACTTTCGAAATAGCAAGGGAAACTTTCAATATACTTCGGATAAAATAATTCTCATGTGTAAACTTTTTGCGGACTAGAATGGTAAGTGACACTTACCAATTCCCTAGAAAACACTCACATATAAATTGATGTAGTAAAATGCAACACTTAATATTCCACTGAAAGAATTGAAATGATCCTAAAAGGATTGAGAAACAACCTAGTAACACGGAAATACTATGCTAGAATATAATTAGTTGGGAAGAAAATAAATGCAAATATAGGCACTTCGTCTCAAAAGTATAAAGGAAAGCCAAGCGATCATATAATCACGTAATACTTTTCATGATGAACACATTAATTGTTACAATGCTTCATAAAAACGTAATTAATAGCGGAAGAGATTTTCATGAGTACATGATACACGAAGAAGAGGAGCTTTGTTGCTTCAGTTAAAAAGAAATTCATTTACATTTCAGACGATATTACTTCTACTTAACTTAGTCATAGCCTACGACTATACACATATGATCAAGACTCGCTCGTCTCACTTAACCATCTTATAAACTACCTTAGCCTTAATATTGACAGGGAAACATAAATTTTACGCGGTAAAAGTTTCTAATGGTGCTTAATGGTTCTAATGGTTCCTTAATGATGCTTCGCTGGTACTTAAAAAACCTGTCATAAAAAATTCACGTATAGTGGAAATAGTAAACGTAAATCGAAGGCCTTTAAGACTTTAAAATCTTTAAAAAACAAATAAGTCCTAGGAAGGTAGTAATTTCGTAACTCCACTAATTTTGTTTTCAATGTCGAAATCTGAACATGTAAAATGTTTCCTAGACTTACCCATCCAAGAATGAAATGAAAGAGTAAAATGCTTTACGGATAAAGAGGAAAAATACGAAATGTACGAAGATATTTTTATTGCCAAAACAGCAATTATTTATATATTAAGTCAATGAACTTTGGGTTTTGATAAGGTGACAAAAATATTTATGCTGACGCATCTTTACTTTCTTCGACACATTTTTTGTCCAAATCAGCAGAGTAAATCTTGATACCTCAACTGGATCAAGAAATCACATATGAGCACATAAAGCATCCGTCAATTGAGAAATATAAAATTCACTGATAAGAATGGTTATGAAAGCTACATGGAATATAGAAAATTATATACATTAACCAATAATATCAATTCCCAAGGAGATGTAAAAATTACCCACCAACACAGTTCTGGACGGATAGCTCAATGGATAGAGCGACCAACCGGCAATTGATAGACCCACGTTCGAGTCCCGGTCCCGTTACACTTTTTTCAAAATAGAATAATCATTACATGTTAATTTGAAGAGTTCCACCAAATATAGCTTACCAAGTTTAATTTTAGACTTTTTATGTCCGTTTCTCCTTGCGAATTTTCGTAGGTGCACGCCTTATCGTGGCTGGTCACCCAAACCCTTTTCATTGTGTAATAATATCAATAAATTAAATGGAATACTATTTCGCAAAGAAAGTTCGTCGAGAGCATCGTTTTTCAAATAAATCCTTGGTTTCTGGCCGTTTGAAGGCATGGGTTGAGAAATAAGGTGCTACGGTATACTTAATATTTTTGAGGAATACAGTCTATGGTATACTTATACCATTTACGGTTAATATGGCATACTACCAGAACACTGCCAAAGCTACAGTATTCTATTTATGGAATATGCAAAATCTAGCACGAGATATTGTACATTTGGCGGATTCGCACGTTGATGAGTAAAGATACAACTTTAGCACCACCAAAGTAAAGAAACGCCTTGGGAAAAATACGCCTAAAGAAAAGAAGGAAAATCTACACACTAGAACAGTGAAGCACAGTAAGAGAATGGTTTGTGTAAGAAATGTGCGTATAGTCTGTAAACAGATACTCAAAACAGCGTTAATCATGTCGTCACGGCAAACGAAATCGTACAAGTGCTCCGCGGTAACCAAAGAACGTTCGAGGGGAGCAGAGAGACGGAGTTGCTCCGCCGATGGAAAAAGTTTGAGAGCGTCGAGTCGCAGGCACCTCTTCCCATACGAAAGTTATACTTTCGGAAACCATCAAGCCTACAGGAAAGGAGCTGAATATGTCTATTGAGTTATAATCGAATTCTATAAAGGTATGGGAGAAGAAATTCAGGGGAATTCAAGAAATGAGTTGACTATGGAAAAGATAATGATCTTCCTATGACTATCAAATATCTTAGCAGCAGGACAAATTGACTGGGGCTTCAAATAACTGCTTGAAGAGGTCTTTCTCAACGATGGACAGGAAAAGGTTTCGGTGAAAGATGTTTTCTTAATTCCAAAAAATAATTTTGCAAAACATTCCGCAAATTTCTAAAATGTATGATTTAATAATAAAATGCGATAAGAACATAGTAGTGAGAAAAAATAAAAAACGTATTGCAAAGAATAGTTATTCTACATGTATATAAATACCCTTCAAACGCCTTTCGGCGGGTGGCAGGGGGGAAATATTTCGTCGTTATTCGCGTAACAGGGGAAGTAATAGTTTCGTTCTTAATTCATTCCACTTAATGCTGTTTTCGTTGTAGAAAAGCCAACAACAAAATTACAAGAAGGTTTCAGAAAGCAATTCCAGATTCAGTTGAAAGAGAAAATCCATGGGAAAGTATTTTTGGAAATTTAAATAAAATGTCATCGATTAATCGTATATATGTACACCCCAACACGGCAGTTAAGTTAAATCATTTTGAATAAGGTTTCAGATAAATTATCGAGGTCGAATTATTACAATCATAGATTAAGGGTACGGGTAGGTGAGTTTAGGCTTTAGTTTCAATAGAAATTGAAAACTTGTTTCTTTTCCCATGAAGAAAAAGGGTCAAGTACATACTAAACAGATAAACTACAATTAGGAAATAAAAATATACTAACAAAACAAATTATCTAATTCCATCAAATAATAACAATTAATTTAAATAGTAAATTACTGCTGAACGTGGTAATGATCTGCATTATTTAGAATTCAATTTCTAAATATAATTAAATTTAACTACAAACAGAACCTCCTATGATAAATGCTCCCTTTCTAGGTATCGATTCAACATTATTTTTAACCAATCAAAATCGATTAGCAGCCGTATCCTGTGCAGGGATAACCATTATTTACAAGTAGTAGCGGAAAAAAACAAGCTTTTCATGACCTGGAATACAGAGTGCTTATGATGGGATGAGTATTAACTCAGAAAATGCTTCGTGGTATTCAATTTACAGAATAATAAATGACTCTTCGACATGAAAAAAACGTGCTATTCATATACTCGATTCTAAGCTGAGAGTCACGTCCCGAGTTTTCCTCGGGTAACCTTCATCGATTATTCATCATCAAATAATTTTCTGTTTCTCTTAAAAGAACGCAGATTTGTTTTACTCGCATGTTTCCGACAAAGAATTCGTGACATCAAAGGGATTGTAAGCTGTGGGAATATCTCGTATCTAAAATTTATCGAAGAAAAACCACCGTAAATGTTAATTTTATCGCTTTTTAAATGTGAAAGACTTTTAATTGAGAGATAATACTTATTCTTTGCCAAATACATTTTTCTTGCATACCAGGTTTGCTAGAAAGCTGTAATCTTTACAGCATTTCAGGCCACGGCAAAAAATCGGAGAAAATATATTTAATATTAATATAGTATATAAAATAAAATAAGGCGTTTTTTAAATGTTCTCTATAACAGAAGGGGCAAAATGCCTAATATTTATGGCTTTAGATGAATCTTAAACTCAGTCTAACAGTAACTTATTGGATAGAGCAATTATCACCATAGTATAACTGTACGATTTCCATTATCCTATTCTAGGATGCCTCCATTTCTTTGCAATAAAAATACGGTATTTAATCTTACCTTATTTTATTATAGTTAATATTAGAACATACATTAATTTGAAATCGATTTCTTCGAAGCAAATGTAATAAAAGGTGTCCACGTCTTCGAAATACAGTTTTCAGAATAAATTAGTACCGTTATTTCTTTTGGATAAAATCTATGATCACGATTTTATTTTATGAAACTCCACCTCATTGATGCTGAAAACTGACTGATTAATGAATTTATATGTAATCTATCACCGAGCGATCAAATGGAATATTGCTAATTAATTCAAGATAATCACAGCGAATAAAGTATCGAATTTAAGTATGCAACAACAACTAACTTATGCTACAATCCCAGCTGGATTTCCAAGAACTGCTTACACACAACCTAAAGCGTTCGCCTGAAGATAATATGGAGCTCCGAATCCCGGATCGTGCTGTAAATTCAGCTCGTGGTATTTGTAAAGCTGCATTCTTGTTATTAGTATTTCTTTTACCAATGTAAAGCCCATAGTACCGTTTATAAATACTCAACTTGAAAATAACTTTCTAGGGGAAGAACGGAAAAAAGTTCGTGGAAAATATCCCTAGTCAGCTTGAATTATTTACACCAATACCTTGATGTTGTCTACTTGGAAAGAAGTAATTTACCTCCACATATTCTATCTGAGCCGCCTTTTTATAACGAATTAGCCTATTCTCAGGTGAGCAGAATATATGTAGTTTCCCTTTCGAAAGCTTAGATTCCACACCAGGGTGCTAGGTAGTACTTTCCGCTTGATTATGGCATTCATCCACAAATCAATCTCTTGCGTGGAGTTTGTTCTACGCTCCACGCCCATAAATTATCTACTATTTTGCGTTTACAAGTTTCATACTTGAGTTTTAATTACTAACGTGAATGAATTTTTCTGCTCATCTGGCCAGCGTTGCCTCCATAATATTGAAACTACACATGGTGCGATGCTTAAAACATTTTCGGACGGAAATGCACCGTTTAGAAAAACATAAAAACACAGGATTATGTCTCCGTTCAAACTTTATATTCTAAAAAATTATATTTATCACTCAAATCGACAGGAAAAACAAGTTGGGACCGCTAATGTATGATGACTTTGCAGTATCCATATGTTTCGAGTCACGATATTTTGGTCCCTGAAATATATAATGGAATCAGGTATCTAATTTAATGGTTAGTAATTCCACATTATTAGGTAATACCTTGAGAAATAGACCTTAAAACTGATGGAATAATCGGACGGTATAGATGGAGATATCTTTTCCAATTTCCACAGAAAACGTTTATTATTGGCGACATGTTTCAGTTAATGATAGTTACCTCCAGGCCGCAAATACTATATAGGATGAGTATAAAGAAAGTATACTTATCTTTTTTGTAAGTATAAGGTACTTTTGTTATTTGTTAAAGTAGTTATTTGTGTTAGTAAACAGTTAGTATCAGTAGCTTAATCGTAACTGCCATTAGTTGAAACCTGTCGAATATAAAATATCATTTCGTGTGTGAATTTGACTAAGTTACTTCCATTTTTACCATTGCAGAGTTTTACATAGTATTGGCTAAATCGATTATAGAATAATCTAAATTCTGTTGAAATCAATTATGATTTTCCCTTTACATTATACAAATCAGCGCCTACACGTATTTCAGCCCCTCACTTCCAGTGTCGGTACCTGGGTATGGAAAAATGGATGGCACCGTCGGACCCATATTTCCGAGCTGCCGGTTCTAGTGGCTCGTACTGACACCGATGCTGCTGACTGAAATTGGCGTCGTTGTGATTATTAGTAGCATGTAAATTTGAATTTATTTTAAATTTATTCTGTGTGCCAAAGAAAGATTTAAAATCTGATATTATTTAGGCTGAGCAAAAATGAATGAACCGATCCGAATGTTTGGGAGAATTGGCAGTTGTACGTGGGGAGTTAAAGAATCGCTGAGACGAAACTTGGTCTCCTCTAAAGAGGAGCGCATAGCATTCGAAATGCGTATAAGGCATTCTTTGAGGTTCTTCGATGGCTTTCATTGAGGCTGTCGTCCAATTTTACGGACCGAGTAACACGTTCATTGAATCCTCTCTGTCGCACACACCAATTGTTTGGTTGACGCGTTCGGTTTCATTTCTACATTCGTAAAGAATTATACACATCAGAATATCCCTATAATATTCCAAGTTACTGAGCGTTTTCTTCAAAATAATTGGAATATTTCAAGCCTCTATCTAGCTTTCTGATGTGAAGCTTACTAGGAATATAAATGTATACTTTCCAAATTTTAATTCCCGCAATAAATCCAAACAGAATCTGTAACAATATGATAGGAAGTCTGTCGTTTCATCTACATCTATGTATGTAAGTTACGAGCCACTTTTGGCGTATGGATGAGGACGCATGCACCTTGACTCTACTTCCCTTGTCGAATTTTCCGTGTATTTTTCGAGGAATTATTAATTCTTGTAAGCACTTGTTCAAGTATCCGTTTACCTGATCTTTTTATGGCAGTATCAGAAGGGCTTATCTAACAGGGAGGACGCATACGTCGGCTACAACTTTTACAAAGGTACGTTCTATGAATTTATGAAGTAAATGAGATAAAATCTTCTACCTTCCAGAAATTCCCATCCTGAATCCTCAAGCAACTGTGTAACATTCATAGATACTGTTTCCAATATACTAGAAAGATAATTCGACTGGAGACAATTTATTAATTGACTCCTCAATGAGGTATTGAACAGCTTTTGATGAATATAATTTTCCATTAGTTTTTAACCTTTCCTCGCCAGTTTCTATCTCACTTATGTATCAACCTAAACTTACGGGAGTACTTACACCACCCATTTTTTCAATTTTTAGGTGGTTTCCGTATGTTTAGGTTAAAAATATCGGCAGAGAGGTATGGAGATGCTAGCTGATAACAAGGCAATGAATTTCCGATAAGCGATAAAACGTGGCAGAAGTTTAAGCACATATTTACAGCCAAAATGGAAAACAATCTAAAATTATACGACTCATCAAGAGCGTTGATGGATCATCGGTCAAATGGATAAGAGCAAGATATTCTCTGAGATACTCACCAATGACAGTGAGATTGACGATGGAGTTCCTTGTGGGTGAGTTATGAAAGTCCACTCTGCATCTGTAGGATCCTTCATCGTCTTCCATCACTGAGTCCAGGTTCAGCTGGGCAGGCTTTGAGACAGTCACGAAGTACGCCCGTGGCCCGTATGACACCTCGTCAGGCCAAAGACGGGCCTTTCCGAAGGGCCTTCCCCGGACGTCGAAGCTGCGGGAGAGAGCATTAGGTTACACAACTTTCTGATTAAGCTGGATGATATTGCGACTTGAAAGCCGTTTTTATCATGCCACTAATACTTAACTTACCGATAAATTAAATAGACAAGTTACAACAAAAGCCCGTAATCCAAAGTTTTGAGGGAGAGAACGAGGCTTACTAAAGAGGATGAGAAGCGAGGTACTGTGGACTCTCAATTATATGGGTCAATGATACGGTGGAGAACTCACAATTAATCAGAAAACACGGGTAATCTAAGGTTTCACATTAATTTCTCATAATTTTCATGATTAGCTCAAACGATTTATTAATAGTGTAGTAAATAATCTCTGTTGTTTTCGGTTATTTCCAAGACTCATTTAGAGTTTTCTTCTCCCAAACGCGAAACTTTTAAGCTGCGATAATATCATTGTAGTTGTATTCCCTTTGCTCCGTACAAAAGGCTTAGCTTGTACGCGAAAATAGTTTAATGGTTGTTTGTTTGAATTGTTTTAAAATACCGCGGGTGATATAGGTGAACAATAAAATATATTGCACGACTAATATGGAGTTCGCTGTATTTTGCTGTCCTTGTAAGGAACTGAGTACTATTTTTTGGTAACATACAACAAAACACTTTCCATAGCATTCATTGAGTATTTTCCAACATGAGATGTATATAATTATATAGTTTATTTTCACTTTACCTCATAAGCTTCGATATTATGATAGGCGTTAGCAGTAATGCTAAATAAGTTAACGAATAACATTTATTTATCCCGCTCCAAAAGGCTATTGAAAATATTCCATTTATAAAGCGGTAGGAACGTTAAATATATCATAAATATAAATATCAAAGTCGCAAACAGTATATTGTCTCTCTAAGGAGGCAAACAAGCATAAAAATTGGTCAACGTGAAGCGAATAAGACGATGTCAATGCAAAAATAGCGTGCACACTGACCACGTGTCATCCACTGTAAATGCAGCCGAACTAGGCCCTAACACTGAAGGGGATGTTGCGTTAGGACGTTTATACAAGATAATATTTTATTACGAAAAAATATTCCCAAGCAATTAAAACGCCAACAAAGAGGAATTATTCCAAAAGACTCCACTTAAAGGCGATCGATTTTGTATGCTATCGAGAGATCTCTTCCAAAACGAAAATAAACATGAAATAAGTCTTAAGGGACCAGGATATGAACATCTAATCTTCCATCTTCCGGGAGAGTGGTTTATCCAATTAAGTCATCTAGACAAGATATTATTTGTTGGAGACTTTGCAGGAAATGCCTAAATTGACAAAAAAGTCTCGAAACGACATTTAAGAATGTTCTACCTCAACGATGACCTCTTTCGGACGTTAGTGCTATTATATGGACGCCGCTTGCATAGCTCACAATAGGACTCCCAAACAGTGTGAAAGAGACCTGGCAAGGCAGTTCAGTTGTTAAAATACCTGCCCGGAAATTGGGAGACCTGGGTTCGAGCCCCACTCATGTCGTTAATTTCCAAGTCTGTTTATCCTTGGCTCAATCTATAATTTGTCCGACTCCTAGCAATATGATGCTATCCAAATCATCCTGGCAATACTTTACCACCATTGTTTTGGGCCTTATCTCAAATGTAATCTAAATTAGTTTATAGAGTTAATCATTTTTCGCCCCACAACGAAATACACGCACTGCCTCGCCGAAGATCATCAGGTTGCTTTATAATGGAAAAATCCCAAATGATAAATTTATATGGGTTTTGTATTTTCCTCTAGCAAAAGGAGTTGGGATCGTGCCATCTGAGTGATTGTTGCTTGTCACCCTCTTGTATCCCATAATGAGAAACGTCACGCAAGCTGACTTAAGCCTTTGAACTTCCCCTAGCATTTTTCAGCATTTCTCCACGAAAATCTTAGGGGAGAAATTGCACTCGAATCTTGATTTCCAGGCGCCCATTTTATTAAGTGGGAGAAAGCTCGTCATTATGTATTTTCGGATTGGACGCGCTTTATCCCTTGGAAACGTTTTTGGAATCAGCGGAAATTGCATTTCATTCTAAGGTTTGGCACGACATTTTCTTTTATTTGCAAAATGCTTTTAATTTTCAAATTGGTATGCAATCGAATTTCTAGTATTCTTTTGTTTCACACTGTATTATAGAGTACTAATAATCAAATGGTATCCAAAGTAGTTAATCAAATGGTACCTAAACGTGTGTTTTCTATAATAATATTTCAAATTATTACCAATGTACATTTATTAAAAAAATATTATCATTCAGAAACTTCTCTTGGGTAAGCTTGATCTGAGTTTGTCAAAATATGTTTCTATTTTCATATTATGTTAGCAGGCTCACAATATTTAAACTAGTTATTTTCCTTACGAGCTTCCTTACCACAATGAACTGCGGTTTCTTAATATCACCAAACACAACTTTTACTTTCTACTGGCGAAAGATATATATTTCTAGTAGTTGTCGATACATTCTTTAATATTGAAATGTTCTGCAGTTTAGCGAACAAATCCGGAGATATCTCAAATTAATCACATTGCTAATGCACTGGTCAGTTGATATATCTAACAATACTGTACTGATGTTAGAAAAGTACTCACACAAAAGTTTCTTCTAACTTTTATAGAATGATCCATGCGAATAACGTTAAAGAACTGCAGCGTCGTTAGTCGTTGTCTTTACGAGAAATGAGAAAGAATTTCTCAGAAATGCAGCAAAGAAAGTTATTCAAATTTGGTTGGACAACCGGAAGAGAATTGATACGTTCTCAGAGTTTTACATCTTCCAACTTTCAACTGAATGGCAAGGATATTCCGCCTCTATTACGTGACAATAATGAAAATTCACGAGCAGCGACTCAACCTCGTGATATAAAAGTCGACGTTGATCGACACAATATTCCCGGATATTTCGACTTCATTTGATAAGAAGAACAAAACACGGTCACTCATTAATAAGCAGTTCACGTGTTCTGGTTCATGAATACATTACTCAGACTTTCCGCTGCGTCAAGAGATGTCGCTAGCGGTGCGCTATCGAGAAGAGAAGTATTTTGCATTTTCCGTCGCTTACATCGCTTTGAGGCGTGGAAGACAGGAAATTAAAATCGGCTGGAGTGAAAGGCGCTCTCATTTTCGCTGCGTTATTATTTTCGATAAGGTACTATAATTCTAAGCAAAAGAGAAGGAAATTGCGCAAAAGAGGAAAAGTTCCCATTTGACAGCTTACGACCCGACCTCCATTAATTACCCCATTTGTTGCGAGAGGAAGGCGACCCTTCGCACCTGCTGGGGTGCGAAGAAATTTATTTATCGAAAATATCGACGCGAAATCCGTTCGGTTCCGTAGCGGAATAAATTAAAACTTACGACAAGTTTGGGGATTAATGTATGCACGACTTTACTTTATGGCGGAACGGAATATTTAAGAACTGTTACTTTAACACGTACACTGCGGATCACTCCACCGTTGGAGTGATGCATGCATTGGAAATGGAGGTATCCGCAGTGAACGAGTTAAGGTGAATTCGAATTAGTATATACCCTAAACATTTGGAAATTAGTCATCTTTTCCGTTAAAAATAACGGTAAAATTTCCCAATAAATCCATACCGTTAATGTTGCTCAAAATCTTGTTGGTGTAATTCCATATTTAATCAAAAATTAAAATCATGAAAACATTAGCCGAAATAATAAAATAATACTGTAACACTATAGAATGGCGACAAATGAAACTACTCGTATATTCATTCATTTATTATATATTTCACTATTACGTAGTCCAATGAAAAAAAAAAGCTTTTAAAATGCTATCCATAGGATGTACTAAAGATGGCATAATGTAATATAAGATGTATTGTATAATTATGTGATATGAAGGCCAGTATTATAATTTTCCATTTAACTGATTGTGCAACATAAAGCAGCCTCTAATGTATCATACCACGTGGCAAAAATATTCTCATCATTCAAATGATTCAAAGGATTTTAAAATAAAAATCGATCGAATGTGCGAGTGACGAGCAGACAAAAGCAGCTCTAGATCAGCGGTCCTCAACGGGTGAGATATCGGACCCCTGGGGGCGTTTTGGAAAACATGGGGGCGCTGAACTGGAAGAGGGTATTAAGGTTCTCATTAGTCGAAACACTAATTAAGTAGAATGAGACAGTTCTAAAAGTTAAAAAAGATGAATTAATTTTATTTCAGAAAAATTATTTCTTGGCTTCAAATTTTCGGTTTTAGGGAAGGAAGCGATGCACAGTGGGCTAGAATCGAAAAAAGCTGGCCAAAAATACGAAAACGCCTTTTTTGAGTACGGACTATGAAACTTCGCATGACCAATCTTGAATAAATTCTACATACGACTAATGAGGTCATTTACGTTGGATCCTACGCATTAAAAGTATACAGGGGTCAAACTTGACTAAATTTTGCGAAAAATTTCGGACTTCGATTTTTCGCGAAAATCTTCAACTTCAAACTGCTGGTGAACCCAAACGAAGATAATCATCGGATAAAAAATAATTCTGTGTTATAAACATGTTCCTTCTCCTTCATAAGACGTAGCATTTATGATCACCCTTGAAAGTTTACATACTTTACGTAACAAAATGTTGGACCCTTATTTTAGAGAAAATTGTAGAAAAACACGATATTATGGAGGGTGCTAACTGAAAAAAATTATGACTAAGCCATTTTTTAAAACATAACCACATGTTTTTATATCCTACCTCCTCCATTAAATACACTTCTATTCAGAGGAATCTTCACTTCCATATGCCAAATCCTCTTCATAGTCTATGCTAAGTAGCCCCTTCACTGATTTACTCATAATCCTCGATGCTTTCGAAGCTCCAAATGTGCCGATATGGATATCAACGGATCTGATGTTAGAATCAATCTTCGTTGGTAGGTACTTGGGAGTGTTTTCTCGTGAATCATTCTCTATATTTCCTGGTTTCTTTTTTTCGGGCTTCCATCGCCACTGCTGTTAGTTGCTCCAACGGAAGAATTGATTCTTTAGCAAATTTAGCTCCATGTATCAATACTTTATGTACTGTCGGTGGCATGTAATGCCATGGCTTTAATTGCACATACATCTCTGCTGTAACCCAGGAACAATCTCTGAAAGCTATTTCATTTTGCGTTAAACCGCTTGAAATTGCCTTCAACATATTGGCGAATGTTTTTATGAGATCCCCGTCAAACCCTGATAGGTAAATTTTTATGTAATTAGTATTGAAGTGTGGTTTTTTATAAAACTTAATAATTTGAAACAGACAACACACAAAAGTCTTATCATTCTAAAAGTAAAATTCATCCATATCTATTTCATCTTCCTCGTTCCTTCATTTCATGAAAGAGCAGGTATTAATGAAAATAATTTGAATTTCTTACCTGTTATTTCAGCTGCTAGATTTGGACTGTGAAAGGAACGCCTAACTGTATTTCCATTATTTGTCATGAACATAATATTATTATTGTCCATTAACATCCACAGTCAACCCCATCTTTTTTT
>KZ308623.1:574815-588140 GCA_000376725.2 Ladona fulva
TTATGAAATGAAGGTATGAGGAAGATGAAATAGTTATGGATGAATTTTACCTTTAGAATGATAAGACTTTTGTGTATTGTCTGTTTCAAATTATTAAGTTTTATATTAACAACCATACTTCAATACTAATTATATAAAATTTACCATCAGGGTTTGACGGGGATCTCATAAAAACATTCGCCAATATGTTGAAGGCAATTTCAAGCGGTTTAACGCAAAATGAAATAGCTTTCAGAGATTGTTCCTGGGTTACAGCAGAGATGTATGTGCAATTAAAGCCATGGCATTACATGCCACCGACAGTACATAAAGTATTGATACATGGAGCTAAATTTGCTAAAGAATCAATTCTTCCGTTGGAGCAACTAACAGCAGTGGCGATGGAAGCCCGAAAAAAAGGAACCAGGAAATATAGGGAATGATTCACGAGAAAACACTCCCAAGTACCTACCAACGAAGATTAATTCTAACATCAGATCCGTTGATATCCATATCGGCACATTTGGAGCTTCGAAAGCATCGAGGATTATGAGTAAATCAGTGAAGGGGCTACTTAGCATAGACTATGAAGAGGATTTGGCATATGGAAGTGAAGATTCCTCTGAATAGAAATGTATTTAATGGAGGAGGTAGGATATAAAAACATGTGGTTATGTTTTAAAAAATGGCTTAGTCATAATTTTTTTTCAGTTAGCACCCTCCATAATATCGTGTTTTTCTACAATTTGCTCTAAAATAAGGGTCCAACATTTTGTTACGTAAAGTATGTAAACATTCAAGGGTGATCATAAATGCTACGTCTTATGAAGGAGAAGGAACATGTTTATAACACAGAATTATTTTTTATCCGATGATTATCTTCGTTTGGGTTCACCAGCAGTTTGAAGTTGAAGATTTTCGCGAAAAATCGAAGTCCGAAATTTTTCGCAAAATTTAGTCAAGTTTGACCCCTGTATAATTTTAATGCGTAGGATCCAACGTAAATGACCTCATTAGTCGTATGTAGAATTTATTCAAGATTGGTCATGCGAAGTTTCATAGTCCGTACTCAAAAAAGGCGTTTTCGTATTTTTGGCCAGCTTTTTTCGATTCTAGCCCACTGTGCGATGGTCAAGTTTACCTACACAAATGCAGAAAAATAATAATAATAAAGGACTTTATTCAGGGCGAGATTGAGACTAACAAGTCTTTTCTTACATATAACCCTTCGTTATATGAGACAAGTAAAGAGAGAGTAGCTTGCAAAAGTGCTATGAAGAAAACTACTTTGTGGATTAAAAAACCTAAGCTAAGAGCTCAGGGAAAAATCTCCACTCCAGGAAAACACCCTCAAGAAGGGGGGTGTGAAAAACCTGCGAAACCTACGGATAGAAAACTAAATTTGATGATGTAAATAAGAGAGCTGGGAAAAAAATGGTCGAGCAACTCTCCTCAGATTATATATCTAATTTAATTTTTAAAATATACTAAAGTTTTTTTAAGACATGCCTTAAGACTTGCCGTGGAAGGTCTTTTTGTAGCTTCGATCATCCTTTCATCTATTGCGCATTTACATTCGTCTACGCTACAAAACCAATTTTTTCAAAGTTTGAAAATTATAATTCCGTAATATATCTGAATTATGATGCATCCAATGCGCATATCGTTTTGTATGAGTAGCAATTTCAAAGATGATTGTTTAAGACGGGATAAGGAAAGTCATATCTTTGAACGTAGAACTGTGCGGCTTAACACAACAACAATAACAGGTTAATTAGGCAAATGTTAGTCTTAAGAAACCACTCTTACAATTAACTTTTTTCGATTCGCAATCGCTTCCTTAGCAATGATTCGAACCCGTTACCCCGTCCTATATTTAGTCAGTTGCTATGCTAACACGCTTGAAACCCAAGGAGAAGCAGAAGCAAAAAATATTGGCAGGACTGGGACTCGAACCCAGTCTCCCATTTTCCGGGCAGGCATTCTAAGTAATTGACTATGCTAGTATAGAGGTTCTAGTCCTACTTGTGACGTCATTTAGGCTTCTGCTTCTCCTTTGGATAGTTATTCAAGATAATCTGTGTTATTTAATTTTTTTTTATAGAGATTATTGAAATTAATTCACTGACAACTTCTCTCTAATACATAAAATCCTTCGCTATACGAAAAGGTGCTCAGATGATTTTCAAAATCATAATGTGAAACGAAAGCTGAGTTTTATACCTAGGAAAAGGGTCAACTTTAAGACGCCATGGAATTAAAAGACAAAGAGCTGAATACCATCTTGTTCTCATGTAATTTCTGCAAAATTTTTCAGCTGAAAACGTGTGCATCTAAATAATAAATTCTAAGATGAATTTAATTCTAAGCATTATGTTCAAGCATATTGGCTTTCTATCATATAACTGACCCAGTCTTCACTAATAAACTATGCTTGATTTCATGCTTTCCTCTTTCCCGAATATCCCCTTGCTTACTCAGGTGTACAGGAAGCAATTTCTCTCATATATACAAATCTTCGGAGGCAAAATTCGCCTTGTTTGTCTCATCCGTCACATTTTATTTGCGTCATCGTATCGTGTTCCTGGTGAAGCCGAGCCGAAATTCGATGGTTAGGAAATTCAGATCGATTATACACCAAGCGGGTGGTTTATTTTAAAACGAGGAATCAGATCATCAAATTTCTCAGGTGTTTCGATAACTTTCTTGTTAATTAGGTTTCCACTCGATCAAACATTCAATTTTCTATTGTTTTTGTTTCATTTGCTGACGCGACGAGGCAGCAAGTTCGTTAGAATCGCAATCAGGAAATTACTTGACGCAATTGTCCTACAGTTAACTCCAGGAGTTCCATATTTTACCACGACACAATTCGTTCTATTCTAAGGTCTGGAACTGTATTTTATGCGGTGGACTTTAAATTTTTTTGAAATAAGCATTCTGGCTGCTCGGTTGAGCAATAACAATGAGGGCAAATTAATGCTTTTATAGAAATGAATGTATACGACTGTTTACCAGGGTTGGTGTTTGTATTTCTGAACAACGAGTCTTTCGCTCGATAGTGTTGACAGTTCGAATGCAAGTGCTATCCAAATATCCCTTTTTTTTAATATCTTTGTGATTCAAAACAATTACATATGCGGAACGAATCTGCCAATCAGCCCACTTCTCATTTATTGTTTAACACCGACTGATACCTTTTATTTTTGATTTGTAATTGAGTTTAATGAGGGAAAACTCCATCAAAAATATTTAGAGTTCATACACAGAAAAAATACGAGAGAGAAAATGCTGTTATGCGATTTTTGTGGGAATTGTAATCGTTATTTATACTTTAATGAAAGAGTTAGGTATCCTGTCACTATAAAATGTGAGTAATTGAATTTTTGAGTAATTTTAAATATTTGAATAGGTAATGAGAGTAATTACTACGCCACAATTCTATAAGAGGGTTCTTTAATTTTCCTTCAGTTTATCGATGGGTTTCTGCTTCCGAGAGATGAAACGTGGATAAATAAATATTTATATTTTCTGACGATTTAGGTAACATTTTTATGACGTAGGTCATATATCACCATGCATCTTACGATGTTTAAGTAGCTGTGACGTTCTACAAATAATAGAACCTTAAGTTTTAACTGGGTTTGTTGCGATAACTCAGTACCAAGCGCGAGGAATCTTTTATTCCGACCACAATCAAGAGAAGGAGATCGATTTTTGAATAATTGTACTGGTTTTAACCATATTACACGAAAGACAGTGGTTATTGGTTGTGAGATCACTTTTGTCACTATGGAATTTTCTTGTCAATTACACATGTCTATAATCCTTGCCATTTTTACACAAAATGGGGAGTTAACTAAAAATATTTCTGTTTACAAAATCACAAAATAACTGACAGCATAATCCAGGTCTTGGTCTTTGTCCTGAAATTCCGACAAGCTGTCTAAACAATCCGGTGTGTCCTGTACTGTCCCGCATAATCTATATTCTTATCTACAGAATATTCATCGTCAAACCTTATCGTGCATCACTATGTTAATGACATGTGTGATTGGAATTTTATTCAATGAAATTATTATATTAACATATCAAACACAGGATAATGCGATGGGATATTGACTCTCGTTGATTGAAAATAGATTTGCCCCCTCCAAAGGCACAGTTGATATCTTATTTCATATGGGTAGTCATTTTGTGTTGGAGTAATTTGATTCTACTATTGAAAAAATGTCAGGATAAACAACATTCTGTTCGGTAATTTCAGAGTAAATTCATTTTACACGCTTCAAGACTAACGATTTGTGGTAAAAAGGACAAAATGAATTTGACAGTTAATACGGAAGATAATTACGATGTTATGAATGATCTTGTCGCAGTTCCATACGTTACATACGTATAGTTAAATGGTTTGAAGTCAGCTGAGTTAATTTGGATACCGTTGCATATTTTCTGTAGGAGTGTGCAGTGCGACTGTAACTGACTGGAAAAAAATGTTCGAGAAGTTTGTGTATACCCCTTAATGTAGAATTCAAAGCGTAGATAGTTTATCAGTAGGAATTGACAGAATTTTCCTTTTCATTTCAGTATAGGCAGAGGGTACTGTAAACAACAGGTTTTCAGAGGCATTTGCCAAGTAACCAGGGGATGATTTACAAAGCGCTAGAGTATATTGAATTTTAGCAAAAAACAAACGGTGTCTACTTTTTGAAAAAGATCCTCATGGGATGTTGATTCGTTCATCAGAGTAGTTTTTAGGATAGCCAGAGTTTTCCGTTATATTTAAATGTATTATAATCAGGAAGAAGTACTTCCATAAATAATTTTTCAACTTAGATCTTTCACGTGAAATTAAACTCAGCAATGTGCTACCTATTTCAACATTCATTTCCTTTCTTTTTACTTGATTTTTAGTCTTTCATTCTTACATGTTTCGATTCTTTTTCTTAAACTACGTTCTGATTCTTTTCTCTATCATCCGTTGCTGTATTTGTGTCAGTTATTTCACCTGAAATGGTTGGGGAACGATTACAACATCCAGCTTTTTCACCCAGTTTCTCCAAAGCATAAAAAATACAAGTACACGTGAGGATACATCGTCTCATTTGTTTCCGTCGTTTGGATGAGAATGCTTTGGGGATTCTGAATGGAACTCCTCGTGAAATTTACGAACGAATGAATTCATTGTGTCAGGAACATCTGATGAATCTGCCATTATAAAGCATTATTCGCGACGCAGTTAATAAACAAATGAGACAAACAAAAGCGTTTCAGCCTTTCATGAATTTCCTTGGATATAGCAGCATCTATGAGAAAGGAAGAAAGAACCGGGGTGCTTGTTGGAGCGGACAAATCCGAATACACACAATAACTCTGTCGTAAATGCTGAATGTGAACAAAGATTTCTGCGTACTCTTTCTAGTGCGAACCATTCGATGACCAAGCGGACGAAGAAAACCACTTCATACCTCGCGTTAGACGCTGCTTAAATACATAAACGCGATAATTAAGAACGAGCTGGTAATTGGGAGGGTTAACTTCCATGTTTGTGAAGTGTTGACTTATAATTTAAAATGAAAACGCTGTTGTTTCGCGCAAGTAAAAATACTGATCCGTTGGAATTAACTACCTTATATTTTTGATGATCATGCGAAATAAAAAGTTCTCCAGAAAATTGGTGCCTATGGTATTGTGTGATGTAGTAATTATAATATTTGATGTCGCTGTGTATCTTGAGAATCAGTTGCTTTAATATCCACGAAGAAAATAATTCTTTGTTTCTTACTTGTTTAGTGTTAAAAGAATTTTATTTTATGAACTGTACTCTTTGTGAAATATAATGATTAATCGTTATCTTTACGAAACTCCGTAACGGGTAAAATTAAATTAACTACCTACGTAAAAATTCTACTAAACCAACTTACTATCCTACGACCGATTTTTAACTACTGACAATGAGTTTAGCTTTATTTTATTTTACCAAGTGTTTTTGCGTCAAATTCTTTTTTTTCCCCAAGGAAGAATGGACTTGAAAAAAGTCTGAAGAAAGTCTGGAGCGGGAATCGAACCCGGGTCTCCCAATTGCCGGTCGGGTGCTGTGTCCGTTGAGCTATCCCGGAAGAACAGATCTTTTTTTTTTCATTAAGAACCAAATGTAATAGGGAAAAATGAAAAGATATGAAAGGTGTAAAAAGAGGTATTGATACGAAGATACGAAATGGATCTTAATTTAATGTTTCGATACCTAAATTCATTTTTAAGGTATGTGCTTACCTACATCTTCCCCATGCTAAACCTAAGTCCTCAAAATTAGCGACAAACTTAGCTGGACCTATGCCATTTTAGGGAATTATCATATGTACACCCGCGTACAAGACGCATTTTTTCCTCCAACATTTTAGAATAAAAAACATGGTGCATATTATAAGAGAACGTAGGTTTTCAATGGTATTATTCTTTATAAAATCATTGACTACAGTCCAAAACCTTGCTGAGCCTTACAGGTGGGTACATTTTACACGCGGGTATATACAGCAAATTGAGAAATGAGTATAATGGCAGATTTAAATATTTTAGCGACCAAATATAGTAATTCTACTAATGAAAAAAATAACAAAATGAGTAGAAATAGAAAGAACTGTATGTTACATTGGACTCAAAACGGAGCATCAAGAATGTACTCAAGGTGCACCAAAATATCGCGGCACACCAGTTGTAAAGCAACAGAGAAAATTAGATAATGCACGGCCGAGTGGTTGGAAAACCATGGTTAACAAAATTGCACATTCTCAGGAGTCGACACTCGTCAAGAAGGGTCAAAAAGTAGCGGTTGATTTTCTGAAAGATGCTACACTATAATTCAATATAAATTTAAATTATAATTTATAGGTGTATTTTACATGCAGCAAAAAGAGATCACAAAAGGAGGGAATGGAAGATAAAAAGTGATTAATGATAATCTCAAAATAGACCAATGAATGTAAAAGCCTAATTAGACTACATGGGACCAAAACGTTTAATTATTGCACGGAAACACAAGGAACGGTGATAGGTTCACAGTTAGGGTTGACATAAGTTAAAAATGAAAAAGTTACCTTCTTTCGGATAAATATTTTGCAGCAATTATTTCTTTGCCTCTATGACAATCTGCTTGGATTCTATTTTAATTAGAATCACTGATTGTTATTTAAAAGATAGCGTCAGTACTAAACTAAATGGATTAATTTCAAAATTGCACATCAAACGCATTATAGATCTCCAAATGTGGCTAGTTGGAGGGCTTACTTTGCCAGTCCTTTCGTCATGGTTCAAGAAAAAGAAGGGAATTGAGAGATTTACTAATACAATTTCGCGATGAGTGAGGGAGCAGCAAGAGTGGAAGGGGCTCATAAGAGCGAGGATGGAATTGAATGGATAGAAGGTCAGTGACTGACGGAAAAGGTTCTCATACGAAAATGAAATGTGGTCAGGCTTTGATGTCCCACCCGAATTATATGCAATTACATGGGATAAGCTAGGGAAAAGAAGATGAAAGAGAGACGAAAGCCCTTAAGGTCAGGCTTACACAGTGGTACATTTGCCGTACAAAAGATACTGTATTAAGCAGGTAATGCAATTTTGTATCAAACAGCTCAATTTTCTACACAGTGTGATGTCTCTTTAGCAATATTTTCTTTATATGTGCATGCCTCGCACACTTGAAATTTGTTTTGCACAATACGGTAATCATACATCTGTAATTATAGGATGAATAGTGAACTCAAAATAATTTACGACAGCGTCGGGCTAGGCCAGGCGGGTATAATCGGAGGTTGGGCTATTTTCTAAATCAAAATTGGTAAAAATTAAATGAAATAATAAATACACCACATCTCGCAAGAGAAGACTAAATTTGATAAAAATTAATTATCATAAGATTACTTCATATATATCTGAAAATGTTACCTTTTATAACAGTCTACATATAAAATAGAACTAATATGGTTAAGCGTGACTTCAAGAAATTTAACTTACATATCAAAAGAAATAACACTTCGTAATTTTCACTGCAGATCTTTACTGACTAGTTTCGTCAACGAGTTGACATCGACAGGACACCGGAAAATGTCAAAATCGTTGACGAAACTAGTCAATTAAAATCTGCTGTTGAAATTACGAAATTTTCTTTATTTTAACATATTTATATATACATATGCACAATGCAGGCCGCCTTTCGGCTTATGGCAGTGTATGCATACAGCATGGCTCTGCTTCCTTAATCGATTAATTTCGGGTATCCTTCTCGGAAAAAATGAATATTTGAAACTAATTCGTCTAGTATCTATTTCTCTTATGTTTTCGCAGTATTAGGGCGGTCTATGTAACAGGGATGATGCATATAATCGACTACATCTTCTAAAACCGAACTTCCGCTGAAATCATGAAAAAAATGCAGCATTTGGTTAAACCTTCTGTCATCTAGAAACTCCCATCCTGCGTCCTGAAGCATTTGAGTAACGCTCACTAATTCGCCGTAAAATGTTTCTAACGAAATGTGTAGCCTTTCGCTGTATTTTTACTAATTCTCGAAATCAGAACTTTTCGGAAGGATACCACACATAACGTGCGTACTCAAGGTGATGCCTAACTAACGCGAATTAACATCGCTCGCATCGCATTTTCTGCGCTCCTAATAACTATTCTCTTGACGAATCCGAGTTTCTTAAGTGCGCATACACATACGAGTATATTACGAATTTGGGTACCCCGTGTTATTCGTTTGGTTCGCTCAAAATATTAGTACATCGGCAATCTGACATTGAAAGTTTCAAATTTGCATTCGATATCAATGCAATTTATTTTCTGTTTATGTTCAGGGTATTCGTATACAGCTATGTATTAACTTCAAGGAAATTACTCCTAAACTGGAAATCTTATATACGCTCAATAAAAGACCAAATGTTGCATTCTATTTTTCTCCAGGTGAGGCATCCTATATGAGATATGCCGTGGCCAGGCGGCATTTACAAGAAGGTGAATGTGGTCAGCGCATCGGCCACTACACCGCATAATTGGCTTTCCTGGACCACTCTGGAAAGCTACTCATTCATTAATCACCTCAAAATTCGTTGGTTTAAAGTAGCGGTAAAATTTTGTCGTGAAGCCCGAGGCACCAAATTATGAGTACTGTTTGGGATCTCTCTTACCGGTCCTAACTTTCTCATTTGTAAGCGTCTGGAAGTACAGCATACAGCCTGTACGCCGTTTAGAAGCTATAACTCACCGTAATTAGCTAAATAATCTTTGGAGAACGAATTAGACAGATATTACAAGAGTGGAACAAGAATAAATTAAAGAAATATTCCCTACACCCTCTGCAAAAGGAAACTATGAGTATTTTTAATCCATTTAGATGTGGTAGATACACTTGAACCTACTGACGAGTATGATAGCACCAACATTTTCAATTACATCTAATTTTAAAGTGGAAACAATTTTAAGTAATGGCTGTGGAAATAGACAATTCCTGAAGTTTGAAATGATGGTAACAATTGAGCAAAACTCGAAAACAGAGGACGATCCCGATGACTTCTAAAATATCGCCCTAACACGCGCCGAAACGTATATAAAAGAATCAAACCTCCGAGGTCAAATATTACCAACTGACGTTACGCATACGTTCGCTCCCGTATGAATTGGCGTCACGTATTTAAAAAAAAATCGCGAGAAAAGGAACAAACCGAACGGCGTACGTGAGAACGCGGTCCCGGGCAAATCGTTGGGAAGGTTAAGAAAGTGGAATCACAGCAGGAGTCGAGGGAAGGAAGGGATAAAGGGGTTTGAAAGGGAATCTCGAATGAGGGAATGGAAGGAAAGGGGTATTAAAAGAGAGGAGCGAGTTTCCGTGACAGTTGAAATACGAGCGGCGTAACAAAGTGGCGCCCGGAAAATGTCTATATTTAGTGGCGTGGGTCAGAAGGCTCGTTTAAATGGAGCGAAAATGTGATTTACGGGATAAATATATCTTATTTCGCCTGCGGCGTAGCGGCGATGGGATAATCCTCGAAGATAAGTACGGCAGGATACTTGTGTAAAAATTATACCCAAGAATCCTCTTCTCCATGATGACAAATTGAGTAATTGAGTTATATATTCCTCTGCGGATAAGTCCGGTCTCTTTTTGTGCCCCTCTGATTTACCGGGGTTTTTGGGCGTCGAACGCTTTTGAATGTCGAATGCGGTTGGGGCATTGTTTTCTCTTCCGAGGGAACAATTTTGGCAAGGGTGCGTTGAATCAAATCGCGGTTCGCGAGACGATCGAATTCGGGGTTATGAACCCAAGAAGGTAGTGGTTCCATCGATCCCTGACTTTATTTTGGAATTTCGAAATCTTCAGCTACCGAGGACTTGAATCCACCATGACAGTTTAAATGGAAATCCACATTCGTATGTAATTGCGGAACAATTTTTGCAGAACTCAGGAGCTTCAGAAAGCTCACATATTATTGAAAGGATCGCCGATTTTCTGGTTTATTATTCAGGTTCTAAAAGGGCCGGAAAACTACAGCGGAAGTTAACAGAATAACTAGGAGGTAATCTTACAAATGTACTTATACTAAAAGTTACTACGTTTTCAAATGTCAACTTTTGTGTTTCTAAAATTTTCATTTTATTTATTATTATTGACCTTAGAAAGCCAATTGAATATTTCATTTAAATCGTGTCATGAAGAAATTATTTAGACAAAGAAGTTTTTATGTTTCTTTTTTCTCCTTCAATATTTCCATAATTTCCAATGTTTTATATAACCGTGGCAGAAAAATGAATGCTCATGTAGTTCCTGTATATCTACCAATGTAATTAAATGTTGATAGCAACTTTCACGAAGATCATAACCTGAAGACATTGGTATTTGAGAGAAATAAATTCTTCAAGTCTCAAGTAATTTTAGTATAAAATGTTTGTTGTTTTTAATCAACGTGGAAAAACGTTAATACCTAAGCTGATCGATTTCCGAATTCCACAACACATTCATCAATTTTCCTGGGATCAAAATATGAGCTACGAGGACGCTCATAAAAATTGAAAACTTCAAAAGTATAAGATATAAAAGTAATTTTCATCATTTGCTTTACAAGATGAGATGCTAAAAAATCTCGAAGAATAGTAAAATTAAACCAATCGTGTAAATGCTAAAAAGGGTAATTGTTAATTAACATTTACATTATATCCACCTACCTATCAACGTTGTCATTGTAAAATAACTGAGCAATGATGTTGTTTATGTTTTTTTATTAAAACTTATGACACTGACACGCTAAATGATGGTCAGAATTAACTTCTTCATATGTCTTAATACACCAGAGTTGTTTAATAGGTAATCAAAAATAAAAGATGAATGATAAAAAAATACGATTCCCTATTAATGAAAAAAAATCATGGAATTTCCAATCTTTAATTCAAGTTATCGTTAATGCTTTAAGTAACTTTATATTTTGGCGTTGATAACATACGTAAACATATAGCCCATAATACTAAAACACATATTTTACTCTTTACTTACTTTCAAAATCGTTGCCCTGATTAAGAAGTATTTGTTGAAAGGAAATTATGAAGAATTAGTGGTGACGGAGTAGTAGGTAATAGAAAGTTCTTCTTCAGGGATCGAAGTTCTAGATTAGGGGAGAAGTTCTAGAATAGCAGTATTTTGCCCCTTTAATAATGTGGCGTTGACATATCTCATATAGAGTCACCTGCAACTAAATTAAGTTCAGACACGTCGCTCAACATCCCACTATTTGCAGATTGAAATATAAATGATAATTGATATTATTTTATCTTTTTATACAGAAAATCATCCCTAGATCCGTGACCCTATTATAGAAATGATAGAATCCAGAATAGATAGTTGGCAGAAGAAAATGCAGAATTGGGTGATTTCTGTATGAGGCAAAAAATGCATTGTTAGCTTTTACAGCAGTAGCAGATATTTTCTATCACCGAGAAGAATCGCAACTTCTTTCAAAATGAGTCAACAACTTTAATTAAATACGCAGCAGACACTTGAAATGTAAGATTCAAATGAAAGATTTAATTTGCATTTCGCATTTTTATATCAGCACTTTGCAAAGTTAGTAAGTAATTTCTTATCGCATTTCTTATTGTGATGGCTGTGTACGTATTCTTTGCTATCTTCAAAGTTAGTTCTCTCTAGCTATAGACATGTTTGTCCAACAACGGCGAACCTTGAATTCATGTTGCCTATTTCCTCCATTCCAACAATCTCATTTGGAAAATAAGGCAAGATATAAATCCCTGAGTCCAGAAATGCTACCCCGTAGTTATATCTCTACGCTTTCTGGGCGAAGGACTTGATAACAATTCACCAGGAAAAATATTACAGCCTGGTGACTCGAATAATTAAAAGCAACGCATAAAACACGGATTTCATTAAACCACGACTTTCAGAAAGGTGGACACCTCAAAAATATAAGGAAATAATTACTATGAAATAATATACGACCCTAAACGTAAAGTTTTAATTGAACTTGATATTCTTATATATAAAAATTTTAGATCCTAAGTTTATGTGAATGAAAGGGACGGAATTCCTTATTTAACAACATCAAAGTTTATTTAATTCAACTTATAGCAATAAGCTATTCGAATTATATTTGGATTGCTTGGGACATTTTTATTAAATTACATTTCCATACTCAATTTACTGTTGAGTATTTTAGAATATGCATTCGTTAAATTTTCTAGTAAATACTTCTATATGTTTGTGATGACTCCAAGAATATATAATTTTACCATAAATCAACTATGTTACTTTTGAATTTTCGTTATATTTTACATATACATACATACATACATACATACATACACATACACACACACACACATCACATACACACCCCTCCTCACACTGCCACTGTTCATTGCCTCATCAGGGTGGAGGGGTGTAAACAGAGGTTGGAGGCGATGTATAGCTCAGGTTCAACCATGCTAAGAAGGCTTCAACAATATCTCCGGCCAAATAGTGAGAGTGGCACTCATTCATTCACCAACTGGCAGTGAGACAGCCTGGTGAACCACAGTCTTTTACCCTCCAGGGACAATTACAATTTATCATGATGAGCTGTAATGGAAATTTATCTGGGCGTAAAAACACCACCCATTCGGATGTCCGGGAGGTGGTGGCATTACAGAGGTCCATCATGAAGAAAAGAAATAATAACCCCCTACACTTCGCAACCTACTACTGCCGCAGCTTGAAGAGCGAAGATCGACTCCTGGAATTGCTCCATGAAGCAGAGAAGATAAAGTGGGATGTCATCGGACTCAGTGAAGTAAGAAGAAAATCA
>KZ308623.1:590576-615426 GCA_000376725.2 Ladona fulva
GAACTGAGTGCCACTCTCACTATTTGGCCGGAGATATTGTTGAAGCCTTCTTAGCATGGTTAAACCTGAGCTATACATCGCCTCCAACCTCCGTTAACACCCCTCCGCCCCGATGAGGCAATGAACTGTGGCAGTGTGAGGAGGGGATTTATATATATATATATATATATATAATGCTACTCAACTCTCAAATTTAACTTATTTTACTGCTTTGCTTTCTATTCGTTCATCTCTCTTTCCTTAATGCAGTAATCTATATTCAATTATCAGTATGTAATTTCTTTTATTTGATAACCCGACACCTCTTGACGTACCAACTTGCTTTGGCTCTGGTAGCCCTTAATATTGTACTTTATTTTTATATTTAAGACTTATTGATACGTCAATAAGGATGTTTGATGATATATAGGTATTTATGAAAGATTTGCTATCGAAGCACTTAGGAATAGGTTCTCTAGTGTACAGTATCTTATACGATTTATGTAAACTTCACAAAAGTGCATTCGAAGTTGCAGAGTTGGAGGATATACGAGAATGGGAGATAAGGTACGTCCACACTGTAGTTTTAATTACGAAATTGCGATAAAAATACTTTAAATCATTACATTATTTCGGAAAATTTAATTTTTTGCACAATTTTTCAACAATAAATATTCACTCTTAAATCATCAGGTCTCGATGTTGGATATTCTTGTTAAATTATATGTATCTACTTTCTTCGCAGAATGGTTAGAAATGATGACAGGCATCCTTCACTTTATAAGATACAAGTTCTCGATTTTTAATTTACAATATATTATGTTTTCCTCTCTGCGATGTATTAGAGCAGACTCGTCCTAAAACTAATAAAAATAAGTATTCCTTTAAAATTATAAATGCAAATAAAATTATACATGATCATAATCTCATATACCAAAGCATTATTATCACAGAAAATCAGAAGAACTGTATGAATCTGATGAACTTTAAAGGGTAATGGGATGCAAAATTTCAGTAAACTGAACAAATATTTTTAGCATTTTATCAGGATGATACGGTGTGTTGTGACATCATTCTCATAGGGGTAATTACCATCTTCACCACACACTCCTGCATCCAGCACCAGTTCAAATACTTGCTTGGCTGATAGGAGTAAGAGTGCGAGGAGCCGCTCTGAGGAAGGCGTCTCGAGGGATCCACGTTCGACCCCACACAAAGGCAAAAAGAAGGCGCGCCACGCCCACATCCAATCCACAACAGCCTCGGATTGGCCACTCCTTGCCCACGTTCATTTCCGCCCGAAAACCCACGAGTCAGCGAGATTGGGGCAAACACATCTCTCTTATCGCGAGATCAATTTCTCTTACATTTTCCACTTCACCGCCAACAGATACCCACCCCACCTCTTCCATAAAAACAACCTCCCAAATACCCCCAGCAGGACATACGCTTAGGCTCGACGAATCTCCATTGTACGCCTTTAGAGGCTCCTTTTTCCTTTCTCATGGCTTGTTTTTCTCGCCATCCTCCCACACTCACTTCATTACATACATCGTGGCGTATCTCATTCTTGTGAAAGAACTATTTTCCTCGAACTCTTCGTACTTTATGACGGAAACGCTGAATGAGGGAGGTATTTACACATTTCGAGACGCATGAATGTCGTTTGATTACTTATCATAGAGAAATCGACTTTATTTAAGCCTATTTCTATCGCTACCGTTTGACAGTATCTCACTGTATGACTGTAAAAGAGGTATGCATCAGAGGATTAGAGAAAATTGAACATTTTTCAAGTACGGCCGTGAATTCAAGAATAAATGGAGGTAAATATTATTATTAAGTACCTGATACTTAAACCCATGCCACTGCTAGTGTGAAATGAAAGACTGAAAGGTGCGATTCCCAGTCATTTAATATTTTCATCACTGGTTATATCAGGCATGTACTGGTTTCCAATAGAGAAACCAAACCTATTATGACATCATCGTTAAACTCCTTTTTTATCTCTCAGAGTTACATGGAGGCAATGTTAACGGAACACTCATGAACATTTACAATCCACATGCCAATATTCCAGAAATATCACAGGAAAAGTATTTGGAATGTCCTTATATGAGCATATATTTGGAGTATATTTCAAATGAAGTAAAGAATATTTAGATTACTGAAGAATCCACGAAACTTATTGCTGAAATAGTTGGGTTAATAAAACAAGAAAATAATATCTCTAGTGGTAACGACATTCATATATTGCAGAACATTGTGATGAAAGTAATAAAAGATGGGATTTAATATGAGGTTGACAACTGACCTCCTTAGAGATATTTTAACTATAACAAAGAAAAACAGTCGTAAATACTGAACCTGTAGATTCAATTTCTTAATAGAAGTAAAACTTTACAAATATTGTCAGTATTATCGGTTCCATATTTACATGATTTGTATCTCAGCTTAATCTTTTCAAGACTTCCATATTTAGTAATGAGTATCAGGACGCACTATGCAACAAATTTGATTCGTGTACTTCTTTCGAATGTCATCTCTCAGTTATACGAAGGTAGTACTTCAAGAATTGTATATAAAAGTCGAACTATTTCTACATTTTTTATTTTGGTATCCAGTGATTACTGTCCTTGCCATTCAATTTTTTGTAGTTAAATTCTACTGAAGAAAACTTTCTCTAGTTACCATCCGGATCCAGGCATTGGCTCCCACCAACGTTTTCGTTGCTGTCTGTGAATCCATTTCCAGGGTTTACCCTGAACGCCTTGTCCCGGATATTAAACCGAGAAAGTTTCCTTCATGCAGATAGCCGGGAAAGCACTAAAACTTCCTTGTCCGCTATCATTTGAAATTATTGTCATTAATCCTCCAATGAAAATGAAGCTTTCACAAAAGCATACTTTAAATGACAATCCAAATAATTATCAATTATTATTAGAATATTTATCATTTCATGGTTTAACCATACTGCGGAACCGTTCCATTATAATCTTCAGGTAACAGCTACGACTTAGGTTTGTAATTCTCTTCGCTTTTAGAAATCCAGTTTTAACTTCCCCCATTCCATTTCGCACGAATATCTAGTCTAAGTAATCGTTTCTTTGCCCCTGCCTCTCTCCATTCCCACCAAAGAAATTGCGTCAGCTATATTAAATGCCACTTTCCCAACTTCACTGTTTCATTGCACTTCCCTCATTGGCTAAACTCACTTTTTCTGTATTAAAGCTCGTCTTTTTTCCTTCTCGCTTTATTTTATTTTCACCTTTCCTCTTCACAAGCGTCACTTTATAGCTTTCACTTTTATGAAATCTTTTATATCCACTCATCAGATATTTATCGTTATTCCCAAAATTTATTCTCTGCGCGCCGAATTTCTTTCTCCTTTATCCCAATTTCTTCTTTTATCGTCTCGTTTCTCACTCCATCTCTGTCCCCATTTCATTCTTTCCTTCTCCCCTTTCACCTGGGGATTTAAATATGCATGCCTCCCTCCGTGCTTTATGGACCTGTCCCGTGCTGTCCCCCTCATCCTCTCGTTCTCTCCTTTTGTGGCCCATTCCGACCCTCCTTTGAGGCCGAATTGGAAGTATGCGGGGAAAGAATAGAAGAAAAAGATAGGGAGATAGCGAAAGGGTTGAAATGTTGCGGGTAACTGAAGGAAAACACATAAAATGGACCACGTCAACATAAGCCTCCGTATATACAGCATGCTTCGAATGAACCTATATTAGAATTCCGCCAGAGGCATACGAGAGACTTAATTTCCCTCAAACCCTTTCGTTGTTTTCGTTTTTTTTTAATTTTGCCATCTTTAGGGAGATTCCGATGCGGGAGTTTTTCCGCAGTTTTCTAAACGAAGGTAATTTATTGGACAAAGAGCGCTCGCGAAAAAGGCATGGAAATGTTTGCAATTAGCTCTGATGCAGGTGAGAGTGGGTTTTTTTTATTTGGTAGGGTTTTCTTTCACGGAATGCGTACGAACGGAAGAGATTTCGCTTTTATTGCCGTACGTGCTTCGCTTTTTAAATTCCTGATGACACGTAATTAGCATACGTATCCGATATAATCAGTGGGGATGGGATAGTTGGGCTGAAATTTTCCGGACCCTAATTGAATTAATTCGAGCCGAGAATTTTACGGCCGCAGCGAGGAGTACGTCAGATTTCCATAATTGAAATACTCTTTACCCGCGTCACCAAATTTTATCGTTGAGACACGCAGTCCGTATACTTGGTCTACTCCGTCATATAGATTTAATCATCCATGTCTAACTGCTACAGTCCATGAGGGATTGTTTCTTCTATGTTGTATCACCTTCCCAACCCTCTGGATTCTCTATACCGTCCATAAAACCATTCGGAACCAGCATATTCTTAAGAGAATTTTTGCATCAATACCCATGTAAATAATTTTGTACTTACATCGAATTAAGTGAATATTTCTTTGATTTACTTCCTAAGAAGTCCAGGTATATCTGCCATTAATTAGACATGTTTTATTCTTTGGATTTCATTCTAAAATGCTAGCATAGTTACGAAAGAATGTATTCAAATGAATCAGTAAAAAAAATTTTCTGTATGATTCATTAAAACTTAGAATAACGTTCATTGTTAAGAATGCAAAAACTCAATGCTGGTAGGAATAGATACACAAATATACATAAATATAGTTTTAATTGTACCAAAATTAAGCTATAACATTTTCAACAAAGTGCTTCATTTTTACCTACTTAAGATATAACAAAGTGAAGTCATCGATTATATAACCTAAGGTTGTTATTATCAAACTGTGGTATTTGAGTGCATAATTTAGAATGCGGTTCTGCCATAAAAGTGAATTGACTATGTCCGAAATAGTGTTAACCTCCGTACTTATCGATATATAGTAAGAGAATTCTATTAACTATCAATTAAGTAAACCAAGACAGAGCGCATTTTCCGCCATCCATCACAGTGTAAAACATTTTACTTCCTTATAATATTACGCTTATCATTGTAACAAGTAGGTTAAATCAAAATTCGGTGAATATTCCAAGAGCTTGAAATAACTTTTGCTTTTTATACTACGTACATATGCTAAACACTTCGTATGCTACTAACCATAGCTACTGACAGACTGCTGATTACCAAGTAGATCAGGCGGAGAAAGTGCGATCAATGCATCGAAAGGGAATAGGGCGTTTAAGTTTGTAAATTCGTAATTATACTAGGAACAGATAACCATTTATAGAATTCAATGAAGCTCTGCAGGAAAATAGTAGCCAGATTGGTGTGATGATTTATGATATACGTATATGTATACCGAGTGATAAATGCTCATATATAATAGGATCGAAAGAAAAGTGTGTTGTTGTACCATCACTAAATTCTGTCGCCTTGGGGAGTGTACTGTGAAATCTTAATTATTTTTGAAATTAAAATTCCCGTACATTCTGAATATGACAATAAATGCTATATTTGATCAAATGCGGAAAAGTGTTGGCTCCTTTTGAAAGCTAATAATTACACCAGAGATGGAATTCTACAAATTATATTTTCCCCTCAATGTTTGCTAAAAACGACGATGTGTATAATATTTTGCTTGGAGTAAAATAAGAGAAAGGAATTTAAATAGATGCCACTTAAATTATCTTGATTGGCATCCTCAAGAAACGTACTAAGAAAACTTTATGGCACCTAAAAAGGCACATTGTAAAGATACATCAAATTTAATCACACAATAATCATCAGAATATTATTTCCTTACCTCTGAGAACTGAGTATATTTAATTTTTTTCCAAGTCTTTAAACGGTAAACATCAAATAACACGTACACTAAGGATCTTTTTGTGCTCTTGCGATTTCACGTGTACTAAATCCATCTATATACAACGTAAGTGATGTATTGCGATTATCTGTAAAAGCAAATTTTGTTTAACCATCTGCCCAATTGAAGTTTATTCTAGGTCAAGCTCGGCCTTGGGCAACCTTCAGCCGTTTTCTCATCCTCTATTTATAAGGAGAAAAATTCGTAATTACTTCCTCCTTCATATGATTGAAAGATCGTGCACACTTTATGACTCTAATTTGAAGAGCAGCAAAATTTGGGTTTCAGAAACACTAAAAAGGATAAGACAAAATATTATTTCACTAATTACGCCAACGTTATAACTAATACTCAACGCAAAATTATACGCAGCGTAAGTTAAAGTCAACTAATAGCATAGAATGCCATTTAAAATTAGAATTTGGATGAACTTCAAAGAAGAAGCTTTAACGAAAAATTATCCCAAGGGGTGATTTTTAATTAACATATCCCAATCTCTGCTAATCACAGAACGTTAGAGCAAAAGAAGCATAACCATGATATTAGGGCTATAAAGGCTTCTGAATTGAAGGAGGAATATTGTATAAAGTAGATGGTATATCAGACCACAGTCTTAATACTTCAAAGATGATTCGCATTAAAAATGCTAAATTAGAAGAGGGTGTTCTCATGGATTGCAGGAAGTATTAAATGCATGCTTTCATAATTATTCACCGCCTTTAATAATGTTATTTACTAATATAAAGGTAACTTAAATCTAATCTTCCATATGGCTTCACTGCTTCATCACCAATTGAGAATATCTTGGCGTACGTACGTTAAAATTCCATTTCCACATTCCTTTATTACGTATAAAACAACATTGTGTGCAAACTATTCATTATTCATAAGGTAATCAATTACTACTTATAATATATTAGTATATTACTTAATTTGGCTTACGTTTTTTTATTTAGTTTACATTTGTTTTAGAAGAATTTGCAAGGGATTTAATGAATATCTAACGATTAGAAATAAAACAAGTTCGGTGTAATTACTAGTTTAAGATAAGAGTACGCTGACGAAAACGATGACATGTGGAACTAGGATTACCTATTCGTTATTTAAGTTAAAATCGTTACAAGCGCTGGTAATTGATCGCTTTATGGACTAATGAGTAGTTAAAATCTCTGGGATCATTTATGGTTTGACTGACTCCAAACCTAATGATAAATTATGCTGAACGCTTGAATACTTCTTGTACGAAAGTTTAGGCATACTAACGCCTGAGACTGCTTAAATTATGGAAAATACGCGAATTATGTAGTCTACATACCTGCATTTGTAACGAATTCCCACCCACGCAAAGCCTGATTTTACGACTTCAAAATTTCGAATTATTAATTTCAGCTTAATGGTAAATTTATTCCCCACGATATAAAAAATAATCCCCTGCGGCAAAAACGGCCATATTTTTCACCCAGGCCAATGCATTAATCGCATTATTTTGGGTGGAGATGGGGAGGGAGACCGCTTTGATATTCGGTCGATTTTAAAAAGACCCATTACCAAGGCATATTGAAAATAACACCCTCCCACCTAATCCAATCCAGCGATCGGCTACGGAAAACATTTTCAGGGCATTAATCACGTTAACAAAAGAGCGGCGCCTAAAAAAATAGCGGTCGACATACCTTCGACCTGTTCACCCCCCTCACTCCCTCACAACTTCACCCCCAGAAAACATTAGGGCGGTGGAGAGATCCCCGGCCCTCATAGGAAACCAAGTCACGCCTCTGTTGGAAGGGAGGCATCTTGCGGCCACTCTTTTCAGGGGGCAGGAAGGTCGGGGGGGGGCAGGAGAAAGGCGTGGGCGGGGGCAATAGTGCTAAAAGAAAATTTCAGATGTCTCTAAATCTAACCGTAAAAGCCGCGAAAATGCAACGAAACCTCAATAGAGTGTGTCCCCAGAGGAACTCGGAAATCGAACGTAACTCTTACAGTATATGAAAGGAGTAAATGAAAAACTCAGGATTGCCATGGGGAAATTGTTTTCTTTTTTTCTATTCCTCAAAAACTTTTAAGGTAATTGACTTCTTGAATACTTTTAGCTGTTTACTATATTAAATATTATATTTACTAATTCATATTATGCGAATTTAATAAGCACTTCAAGAAATACACGTAAATTATCTTGTAAATCCTTTTAATATTCTACAATTTAATGATATTTTTCGTATTAAATAAAAAGTGGTACCATATGGAAATGAATTCAGTAGGGATTCGATACTACCATATAAAATGTACTCCGATCCAAAAGTGCCAATGTTTAATCGGATAAATTGGCTTTTATCAAAACTTCTATTAATTATGTAGTTTCCTCGTATGCCCTATTGATTGCTTAAGTCATGATCATGTGTAATCTAATATACTATATGAGTATGCATCTACATAAATACCTACCCTTCAAGCCACCTTACAGCGTTGTGCAGATGGTGTCTTCGTAGTAAATAAGTTTATAACCCATGGTTATAACCAATCTAAACAATTTTTATAAAAGAATGATAAAGAAGCATACACACAATAATAGTATGTTTATAATTTATTAATTTTATTGAACTTTTGTCTATAAGTCCCTCAATCGATTTTGAAATCAGTGAAGTATCACTGAAAACGATCGATGGAACTTGACAATAATTAAAAATAAAAAAAATATATCTAAATATGAGACAGTGATAATTTTAGTAGGTCAATTTAAATGTATTCTATTATAAAACGTGGTAATTTAATTATTCTACCAAAGGTTACCATATATTTTTTTTTGTTTCCAGGTCATTATTAAATATTGAAGACTGTTAAATAATATGATGAGTTCAACTAAAAGCAAAGAAAAAACATTACCTCGGAGATATTTTGCCATAAATATTACAGCAAGGGCAGGTAGGACATAAATCAAAGACCAAACGTTTATTTCGGTTAATTTAAATTTTTGGATATTAAAAATAAGGCCAATGGATTTGGACCCTCGTTTTCTCATGTATATTACAAGAACTCTTCCACACAACAGTCAACAGGAAGTATCAAAATGACCCGCCTGTAACATCAATATCAAGAATTATCAACAAGTACCTAAATGAGATTTCCAAGCGTAAAAAGCGGGATCAAGGAGCAAGGGAACACCAGTTCCAGAGAAAGCACGTTCACAGATGATTTAACTGACATAAGTCGTCCCCCGTGTAATACAGGCCATTCTGATGCTGCGAGGAAAATCAGAGAAATAAATGCTAGAACAAGTCGTTTCAAAAATTAATTTATTTCGCGAACGATACGCGAAAGCAATAGATTAGTGACGTAGAGTCAAGGTGCTTGCACCCCCTGCCACACGCCGAAAGGCGGCTTTCAGGGTTCTTATGTAGACGTAGATGAGTTATTTGAAAGTAAAATTAATAAGAAACCTAAGTTTCACAAATTTACCTTTTTTCATAGATAAATCATAATATACTTGCATATTTCACTTTCATTATTGAATATGCAAAGTTCTTCACTGGTAAATTAACAAGAAGCGATATGTCTTTGCTAATGACTCAATTAATGGAATGACTAATTGTATTATCTCAATTCAACGCTCTTTCGATAGATAGCTCTTTATTATTCGGATCAACAAAAATGGTTGTTAGCCTATCGATATATGCTACTTAAACTCGGCCCTAATAAATTAATACAGCTATTAATTAAACGATTAGAATGTAATTATAACGTTGGTTGCGGAATTTTTCAAAGATAGAGGAATGTGGAAGACATCCTAAATAATAACAAACTATTTTAATTGTTCATAGCAATAGCTATCAAAGTCAAAACCATGAGAAGAATAATAATCTGAGATTCAGCAGTTGAAATCTTACCACCACCTAGTGGGTTAGTTACCACCTGAATCATATGGAAAAAATAAACAAAGTTTGAAGACAGACATTCATTGAAGACATCGAAGACACATCCAGATTAATAATTTTAAACTTGATGAGGAGTTCTAGTGGAGACTGTTTCTACTCCTATGTCACTATATAGAGCTTTACGCCATTGAGGTAAAGTATCTAATATAAGCACAACGCTGTTGGATAACTAAAACTTAAGGCTGTCACAGAAAAGTAGCAAATTGGCTAAATTTAGCCGTGACATGTCTGAAAAAGAAAGAATAGGAAAAGGAAGACGGACTAAGAGGAAGTAAGAGCTTGGATAAGAGTGGTGATTGGAAGGGAAATGGAGCGAGAAAGTGAAAAACAGATGGCGTTGAAATAGTCTGAGGAGATAATAGAGGATAGAGTCGATTCCATGGATATGTGAGATGGAAGTGTGGAAGACGGAATTGGAGGGAAATTACTATCGAAGATAGAGCAGGAACGGATTGGAAGTGGAAGAGAGAGTGAAGAGAAGTAGTAACAGAGAAAGAAAGAGGGTGAAGGAAGTTTGTCTCCAGAATTTGAAAAGAAGAAAGACACCTCGAGAGAATTAGAGAAGCAGGGATACGAAGAGAAATTCGCGTATTCTTGAGGGATCTAGCTATGTCTCTAGTAGATCGATGGAATTGCCTAGGGTACTATATCACACAAAGATATTTCATTGTTATAATAAAGTTTCATTATATGATCCTTTTTCATTGCTCTAATTTTATTAACTTCGCAAAGCAGTCTCAGGGGGCAAGGATATATTTTTGCTTCAGAATTTAGAACGAAAAATAAACTTTAGTAAAATGTGCAGTAGGGTTTGAAATATGAGAAGAAACAAACAATAATCTATATAGATTTTGGCTCAACAAGTAGACTTGAGTTGCGACGTTAATTTACGTCTTTTATGTGGGAATTGAAATAATAATCGTGTATAATGATGTTAAATTATCCATCATGGGTTTTCACTCTCAATATTTGGAAAGAGTCCGACAAAGACGTTCATCCTTATCATAATTATATCCTTATAAGCAATTTCTGCAGTACCCGAAATAATAATAAACAAATTATCGAAATAAATTAATAATATAAATACCTACATTATAGTGGAAATAAACGCACAATAGCAGTCTTTTATTGTGATGTTTTGCACTGCGGACATAATAACATCGTTATTTTCATTAATTCCGATCAAAATCATAACCTTCTCATTTAAGGATCCAATAAAAACTAACCTTTCCTCATATTTCCACTTTTTAGTTTAACGACTTCAAAATAAAAATAATTTCCAGTTATATTTCGACTCGTGACAGAGGAAATATAAATTATCGTAGTCGTAGTAGTATTGTTAAAAGTGCTTCGACAGCTAAGGTCATTTCACACGTGAGCCATCACCGGGAATAGAACCCGGGACCGCTTTCACCGAATTAGAACGCGTCGCCCACTTGGCTATCCGCGAGTAGTCCTCTTTAGTACTTGCGGCTCCAGAAAAATGGAATTCTAAAAGTGGTAAATTCAAACATCTGTCCCTCATTTTATGTTCATCGTATGACCTGCCAATGTGGCAGACGCTACTCATCATCCGTCCCGGGCCACCTGTGAATATTCACTCTGAACTCGGAATTGCCCTCTCGCTAATCTTAGGAAGTGACTTGAACATTTTTCTAATCTCTTCACCTTTAAAGATGAGCAGCTGGTATCAAAGTACATCTTTTCTTGGTTTCGTTCTCCGCAGAGCTGTATGAGCTTTTATCACACCTCCCATTACTTGGTATATCTTCGTCTCTTTGACAGCTGCCTCATCTTCCGCATCTCATATTCGTTTGCGTACCCATAGTTAGTTTCAACGACAAAGTTGGATTATTTTTTAGTTTTCCATCGCAGCAGAGATAGTATTCCCTCTTTTCAAACTACACGAAATTAAGAATTACATTTTTAGATGAATTACAATTAATCAATTAGAAATTTATTTTGCTATCATCGAGTTTACGTTACATCTATATCTACTACAATTCCATCATATCTCTACATCCTCTGCCCCGCCGTGTGGCAGAGGGTGCATGCACCGCGACTATACTTCCTTATTTCTTTTACGTATCGTTTAACGAAATGAAAAATAAATCATGAAAAATGAAATTTTAAATCGATTAGTTGTAGCATCTGCTTCTCTAATAAATCAGATAGCTAACTTCGTATTTTTCACAATATTTTTATTTATGACCGGTTCCGGCATTCAGCCATCGTCAGGTCAACTTCAGGTCATCGGTCATCAGACGATTGCTGTATGCCAAAACTGGCTGTAAATTAATATCGCGCGGTCGCTATCTCATTTATTATAATGGCGTTCCAACAAGTACGGTCAGATCATATTCATTATATCTGTTTCTTTGTTTTTCCTCGCAGTATCAGAGTGACCAGTGTAACAGGTAGGATGCATAAAATTGGCTACGCCTTAATATCTACTTTCTCTGTACTCATTAATTAAATAAATAAAGTTATAATGGAAATAAATTGTAAAGGTACCGATTTAAAAATCATTATCGTGGCGGATGATTTAATCATTCCAAAAAGCAGTGCCTCCTCGGTTTTCAGTATACTTTCTAGACCAAGCGTCTCTCGTTTCGAGTTATCCAGGATTCAACTTCCAGTCTGGTTAGAAGTTCCTCTCACGTTAATCCTTCATATTTTTCATGAATAACACAAATATGAGCGAACTTTATACTCTCTCTCCTTTCCTATGCTTCTCAATATTTTGTATTGCAATAAAATAGTAAGAGAGAAGAATAATGACACATCAATATGCGATAATGACAATGTTTTTTATATAAAAATGGTAGTATTACAGTTTTCATTGGGTAAGGAAGAGAAAATATAATATCTCAAATAAGTGAAATCTATATAAAAAATTTGGAATTGGTTTTGCGAAAAATTTGGAATAGGTTTTTCGCTTTGTTCGTGAATTACCACTGGAAAACCATGAAAGATCGGATGTGAGAATCTTAATATTGCTCAATGCTAATTTCGTTGTCACTTCTTCCGTGCAATTTGTTCGTTGATATATCATATCTGACAATGAATTGAAACCATATCAGAAATACCATTATGCCAAAAAGGTCATGGAAGGGCAAGGAAAGGTGTTTTTAACATTGCGCGGTAAGCCATGCGGCTGACCCCAAGGAATAACAAGTGTGAAAAATAGCGACATGTCTGGGAATCGAACCCAGGTCTTCCACTTTCCAGGCAGGCATTCTAACTCTCTTCCACACTGTTTGAAACGCGCCATGGTAGTTCAATGGTTCACTGAACTACCATACCATTGGTTAGAACCCCTGCCCGGAAAGTGGGAGACCTGGATTCGAGTCCCAGTCATGTCGCTATTTTTCACACTTGTTATTCCTTTAGTTCAATAAAGTTAAATAATGGTCTGTTTGTTGAATACATAAGAACTTTAAACACATCAACATGCTTAGTAAATGTCACTCTGTCCGTACGTTATTTTTCAAAACTATCTAAGTCGGTTTGATAAATATTTAATTTATCAATAGATAGGTAATGTATGAAAATATTTATAAATATCAACATAAAATATAAGTTTATTTTTAAATGGATTTGACAAAATCATTTCAAATTTCATAATATCAACAGATTATATTTCAAATTTTCAAATTATTTTCTATCTTTACAGTAGGGGTGGTATGTTTACTATTATATGTATTTTGTTGAATTCTCGTCATTGTTGACAAGTAGCTAACACTTTTAACACAAATAAAAACGCGAGGTAGTGTAAAATATAATAGAAATAACATTTTAAGCGTCGAAACTCTGCGATCCCGAAACGACTAGCAAATCGCTTGACAAAATAATTACGCGGTGTTGCCTCTATCACACGGCGAGGAAATCGGATTTTGCGGAAAAAAGAAACTCGGAGGAGGGAAAGAAGGAGATGAGAATAAGAAATGAGGAGAAAGGTATCGAAAGAAGAAGAAGACGTAATATCTCAGCATTGAAAAAACACGTTCGGGTGAAGAAGAAGAGGGCCAATGGGAAATAGCATGTGAGTCAAGAAAAGGATGGGCGGGCCCTTTTGGGAGAAAAGGAGGGAATGAAATAGGGAGGGGACTTGTGGGAATGGAAGGAAGGACGTGTGATTGTGAGCGTGCGTGCGTGCGGAGTGACGGAGAAATCTTGAAGGAATGGAGTGAGAAGTGGAAAATAGACAGGATGGAGATGGAAGTTGGCGGAGATAAACGTGACTGCCCCTCGACGGAATTCGATGCTCACGGAAGAAATGAATGGAACTTTATTAAAATCACGTATTATTTGCTGTACCTTCAACTTTTGCTAATACTTGGTCACGCTCTTATTAAAATCATAAACTATAGCATAAATGGCGATATACAATTATTATATTTAGATGAAATCCGTTTTCTACTTAGGCAAAGCATTGACCTTGCTATATTGTCAAGCTATTAACATCACTATTGTTGATCTATAAAAATGTGTGGAAATGCGACCATGAATTTTCACATATTCGTTGAAGGAAATGTCCGTTAACTTCTATTCTGATTAATTTCCATGTTTATCTATTTAGGAAATAAATATATAATCTACCTACCTTTCAAACTTCTGCAACTAACCTTGCAAATAACTATTGTTACGTCTACACTGCAAATTGATTTGCTTTGACGATGGCGATGCGACCTGCGACGACGAAGAATACTTTTTCGATAATGTCTTAACTCGTAAATGAAATATATTAACTTCCTCTTAGTAAATTGTAAATTTGTATATTTCCTGCGTCATTGCTAATTTTTTTAGCATATTCTTTTCTTTTATTGTAATTTTGCCTTATTTTTCCGACTATTGTGTGTAATGTTTCACTGCTGATTTGTATCGGTGAAATAGAAGGCGGGAATTTCCAATCCGCCACTGAATGAAGTCCTTTCTCTGTAAGTAATTTCAACTAAGTAATCTAAAATTTAGTGTTTTCTCCCTTTTTTCCAAAAATATTGTAAATATAATTGTTGCTTCTTCACATCATCTTCGGAGGTTCTCAACTTTTAAGTCTTTGCCTTGTTAAAAACAGGAACACTTATTTAGTACTTTTCTACAGAATACAGTTGTACTAATTGTAATATTTTGGTGATGTCAATTCAAGAAGTAATTCTTCCAGCATCGACTTTATGGCTAAAAATAAAAATCCTATATTACAGTTGATTTCATCATGGTAACTTATTTTTCTAATTTACCCCTTCAAACCAATTCAAGACACCGAATTTACTAATGGGAAACTAAGGACAAAATCTGTGTAACTCCAACCATGGAAGAAAGAAATATGTTTAAAAGCTCTTTACAAGAAGAAAATGTAATAGTTAATAAAGTACAATATTTACAATTATAAAACCATTTGATGATATAATTTATTTATATTGTAATCAAATGATATCTTCAATTTGTTTCGGCAGCGTACCGCAAAATTTCATTCCTAACTGTTTGCCAAGCAATTAACGTTAAATTAAAGTGATAACATTTTCAATAAATAGAAATTTCGTTCAAAATTGAAACATTTAATGCGTAAATTACGAAAATAAAGATTTACGAAGTAATCAAAATTTCAAAATTTCTTCGTGCTACAATTTGCGTTTTTCAAAATAATTGAGACGTACCAGTTTTATTAACAGAACACATTAAAATCTATTCTGGTTGAGATGCCTGTCAAATTATTAGAGATCAACGCTTGTCTCAACCAGTAATTGCGCAGGAGTGTTATCGAGCATCCTCCGTGAAGAGCTGCCTACGCAGTGTTGGCCGTAGGGTACGATGGTGGGCGTATAAGGTCTCCTTTTTTTCTTTGGTCAGGTGAAGGTTCTAATAGGACGACATGGGCCTAGGAGAGGGGATTCGTCAGGGTTATATCGTGCGGGTGAAATTATACAGTAGTTTCTACTGTACGATTGTGGGAATTTTAGAATTTTTCTTCGCATAGCTAAGTACAGAAATAGAACGTGGTGGATATGAAAGAACAAATTTTTATGAAGACCCTGTATTTAATTACAATCAGTGTAAATATCACCAATTTTTATTTAAATACCTAGATAAAAGTCTAAGATGTGGTTTTTAGTATGATTCTACAATTAGTCAAATACCTAGCGATTAAGCCATAATAGTTAAGGTATTTTGTACTAAAATCCAGGCAGATACGTACTCTTGATGCAAACGTTGACATTCATTATCTCGCTTAGAATAGTCTTACAGTACAAGCCCCTACAAAAGGTTTAGTAAAGAGATAATTTAAAAAAAGTATTTATTCAATAGTATTTATTTCAATACTACGTGAAGGAAGCGCCGCTTCGGGCTTCATCAACAAAATCGTAAACGATTATTTTCCTGATAAATTATAAAAAATATCCACCTCCTAGTGGAAGTCAATGTAAATGGAAACTATAGTGGAAAATGATACATTACATACAAATGAGGAAACGCTTTAAATACGAGTACAGGGATCATCGTAATGTTACCATTCCCTGAAGAAGACAAACTGGTGAAGTTTACTCCATTCTCATTGGAAAGGAGCACACATTTGTAATTACACTGAAGTGTATTAAAATTCGATTTAATTGAAACCTGCAGAGTGATATCTGAACCACTGCAGTTTCTAGCAGCATTTTCCCTTCGAAAATTGTAAAACAGAATGTTCGGTAGGATTGAAATGGAGATGAAACTCGACAAACTTTATTGGAGCCGTAATTTGGAGCTCATCATTGCCAAATTTATTGGTCAATTTAAAACGAGCAAAAATAACGCATCAATTATTCAGCTATACATTAAGGATGACGAGCTCATCACCGCACGTGGATTCCTCGTTTGAATTACCAGCCGGTTAACCCTGGATTAAATTGCCTTCGTGGGAATCGGATGTTGGAGAAACCCGTACAACGACGCTCTCTCAAGCAACGAATCGACGTCGTTACGTGAGGAATGTCTTCGCAGGGTAGGAGGCAGTTTAGCGATCAGGTACCAGAAGTTGATGCGGTTTGCGGTCGAATGGGGAGGAAGGGGGTGGAGGGTCAAATGGGGATGGAAAGAAGACGTGCCTGGGGATCGGGGACTTGGGGTGTCGACCAGACTACCCAATAGTTCCAATCTCAAAGGGGATCCGAAGCCCCACCGAAAGACTCCGCCTATCCACTGTTTCGATCTTCCATACGGATATGGAATGGACTTGTGTTTGGGGTCTCCAGAAAGAACCCTCACGTACTGTCCCCTATATATGTGCATGGTATCGTTTATTCCCCTAATTCCGCAAAAGGCGGCATTTGATCTGTCTGTGGAAACAGCGCACTTAGTGGGATGCCTTCTACAGGAAAGATTAGCGCAAGAAGTCGTACCGTGCTATATATGGATACCATCATAAGGATATCTGGTGGCTAATTATTCAGACTCTGGGACGGAAGCTCTTCTAGCAAATCCTTTGAAACAAAGCGTTGATAATGCAACCGCAATAGGTATTTTAACCCTCCGAGACTCGCGCTCAATTTTGTAAAGGAAAGACTCGTGTGGGGTGTTTTCGGCACTCCTGTAGATTTTTGTGTTAATCACATTTAATGATTTTTAATGTTTTAATGTTATTGATATGTAGCATTGTTTATAGACCTTTTAGATATAATATGTAAATTTAACAAATATAGCATAAATATTCATTTTATATTTTACTGAAAAAAAATATTTGTAAAATGAAGTAAAAAGTTAAACTTCAAAGTAGAAAATCAAGGAAGCAGTGTACCATCTCCTTTATTATTTTACTGCGCAGTTTTCAGTGCTTTGTGTAGTTCATTCTGAATAAATCTGAAAAGGAAAGGAACATATTTTAGGTGGGTTTGAAATAATTAATAATGAAAAATCCTTGGACTTATTTTGTAATCTTTTCAGGACATTCTTTGCATATTTTGATGAAGTGCTTTGCATAAAAGTGCTTTTCACATATTTTATAATATATTTTAGTTTGTATGTCTCTACATCCGTCACAAATTACACATCTTCCAGTTTTTTCTTTTCATATTTTTTTGCTGTTCTAATATCGATGGCCCTTTTCCACGACAATTTTTGGACGAGTTTCTCCTTCTTCTGAATAGCTTTTTCAACCCCTTTGCGACTGCTCGGAGGAACGCCCTGCTACTCGTATATATTTTCACTTTAGGATATATTCTCCTATAAAAATTAAGTCATTAACCCACATTCATTAAGCCAATGATAGTAAATTACAACCAGCCATCTTCTCTTATTTTTTTGGCTACACTATAATTTCCACACATTTCATCGACTGTACCAACGCTGTATTTTGATGAATAAAAATTCCTCATAATTTCTAGTGTATGCTTATTAGCCCGTGGTTCAATGGTTTTTGGGGACATAAGACACCAGATTCATGTTTTTCCGGAATAAAAAGAAGCTACTGTACTATTCTCTATTTTCACTCAACAATTTCGGGGAAAGAAGTTCCTTCTTATTTTTCCGAATGGTTCCAACGAGCGACAAACCTTTCTAAGTCTTCTAAGAGTGGCACTCTTACAATCCAATCATCGACCGTAATGTTTCTTTATTCACCCCCACAATCACATAGACAATCGTCTATCCTAGACGATATCCTCCTTCAAGTTCTGTGTATCATAGACTCCAGCATCCATGATAGCGAAACCGTTAATTTCATACTTGGCCGGTGTGTTCTGTAAATATTGGTTGAAGGAACATCTGCCACAAAAAGTGATAAATTGTTTATCTGTAACAAACTCGTGAATGATATAAAGCTGTTGACATTTCTCTACGAAAATATCGTATACTTCTCGTATTGGCGCCAAATTGTAATTTTCCTCCAAATTTCTCTGTCCTTATTATCAACAAATCAGACGCACTGCAGAAAGATGTATGTCTCTGGTAGTTCATGGATAACCAAAACATCTCAATGTCATGACAATCTTGATCTCCACAGATCTGGTGAAACACACTGATCTGCTGTAACACAATAGTAGCCAAAGAAGGCATCTCAATTCCGATTCGTTCTAACCTTGTATCTCTCGTTTGCGAATGTTTCTGCGCAGTTTATCGCTAATCGCTAATAAATTTCTTGCTAGAGATATCACGCTCCGATTCCAGTGCATAAACATCCCGAATTTCAGTGCTTCAATCATTAGCTCTTGATCTGAAAGTCCCCACAAAAGTAGAGTAAATATTTTATGCCCTCTTTCTAACGTAAGTCACATGTAATAATGAAAAAAAAACTCGAAAAAAATCGCTAAGAAGCGATACCTCGCGGTGGTAGTAGTATATACCTCGTGAAATGTGTTGGTGATTGACGTGAATATTTTAATCGTCAATACTGAGCATACACTACATTTCAGCATATAGAAAAAACTATACCAAAAATGTAGGCAATTGAGAATTTAGGATATGGTTTTTCTTATTAGAAAGATGAAATATTTGTCAGAATATAATGAAGCATTGGAAAATAAACAATACTTATAGGCACCATAAAATAATAACTCAAATAAAATTGTGTAAACGAGTTCATCAATATTTTTTAACACTCTCTGACTGTTTGTAGGTCATGGAATAATACATTGAGAAAGGAAATTTCCAAAAGCTAGCCAAACAAAAATCATAAAAACGGAAACTTAAAAAAAAATCACTTAAGAAAGATTGTCTTAGATAAAGCGTCTTAATTCACCGAAAAAAGAAAAGAAAATTACAATTTTCACTTAGAGGGTCGGAAACATACGGAATTTTAGCTACCGAAGGAAAGGGATCATCAAGTCGGACAATGAAAAAAATGTCGCAGTTGGAAATCGGCAGGGGTGTCAAAACGCCTCGCGCGAGTCACGGCGGGCTAATGGAGAAAACATTCTGTTAGTTATTTATCAATAAATGTGAGTGTTTAATGCAAGCTTCCCTTTTTTTGAAAGAATAGCTAAATTGGTAAATGCAAACTCGTAGGCGGGCCCAGGGTACACGAGTATATATTTCACTTCCTTGAGGTTGCGGATTTTCCCGGATGTTTCTGTGCTTGCCTTTCTTCTGAGAAATGGTTGAATCTTCAATCTCTTGATCATTAACTACCAATATATTTAAAGACAGAGAATGAAGCTTACAAGGAAATATAAGACGTGAGATAGTTTGCACTTGCTGCCCTCACTGAGCCAGAATGCTACATATGCGCTACTATGTAAATGCAGATCAATGACACTATGAATAGCATTTCATGGCATTTGATGCTGAGTGACCTAAATGAATTAATTCGAGAATCACCAATAGCTCAGTATCTTTCATATAATCAGAAACTGCGCTGAGACAAAGCGCGTTAAAAATGCATTTTCGTTTTTTTCATGTACAACAAGATAAATTTAAAATATTTTATTCATGCAGACGTTATAGCAGGACAAAAAATCACTTGTAAAACATCTCATACACGATCTTATATTTTTGCTGACATAAATTAACGTAACGTGAATAGGTGAATGGATCTTTTCTTATTAATGTCGGAGAAAAACTCATTAGATAGAGAGAAAGATAACTATATTGAAACAAGGAGTACCAGTCAAAAGCGCCCGCTGCATTTATGAATATCTAGAACACCTACTATTTTTTATATTAAGAATTATAAATAAGTCGGTGGGGAAATTAACGTAAGTGTAGTATTGAAGCGTAACCGCACAATATTTATGTGTAGTTTCAAAATAAATAATTAATGCTTTTTAATTAGTAATATTTTGGACAAACTCTCTCTTTATACACATTTCTTTTCTATAGCGATTTCCCCCCTAATTTTAGGTTACTTAATAGTAGTTTTAATTTCATCAATACTTCAGTTGTCACATTTTCTCATTCGCTATTATATCTAATCTTGGTCGGGTCATTCCCACACATTTTTAATCCCTGGGCTTATTATCAACTCCCTCAAGTATCATTTAGGGTAGTGCTAAACTTTGAGCACTTGCAAATATGTGATGCAAGAGCGGATTACTTTAATTTTCTGAACATTTTTGATTTTATCTTTCTTTAAGCTCCTATGGATGTATCCAACAGTTTGGTTTCAATAAGCAGGAATTTCTATCGCTTAAAACTTGATGATTCCAATGTGATAATAGCATGAATAAAATCTACAGTTGTAATTCAGAATGATGACGGAAGCTCTGTAATGTATAAGCCATCAATGAATGGCTGATTCTCTTTTTAACATGACTCCCTAATTCTGCCATTCATCTAAGCAAGTAAGTAATTACGTTTCATTCAATTTCCTCTGAATTTCAATACGAATTGATTCTATCTGGTGTGATGTTTAAATTGAATGATTTACTAAACACGACACCTCGTCCGGTAGACAGATGTTGTCGCATATGATTTTCCAATTATCTCATGAATGTTTATCTAAATATACAGGCAGTGACGTGTACACATTAATTAAAAGCGTCACTTTACCCCGTGTTTTACATGTCTTCCCCATTTGGATCCCGCTGAGCCGCAGAATGGCTCAAGAGGAGGTGCCGTATAGCTATATTTCTTTAAATCTAATTATTTACGTCTTTTAATTGAAGAGTACATGATACACACTGATCATACAGGTCAATGTTCGAAAATAGTAAGACAGATACGTAATTGAAGTGAAAAGGAAAAAAAATATGAGATATTAACAAGTTATTTTTTTTTTTGAAAACTGACGGGCGTCGCATTGATATTATAAGTTATTTAATATCATAAAGCCTGTATTAGAAGACCTTTCAACATGCGATTATTAAAAGTGAAATGGTGAAATTATGATTCAGCTACAAAATAATACTCAGAGAAGAATCATGAAATAGATAACAACCGAAATCTGGTATCTCATGTATTCAAAGATCCTTATAATTTCACTCTTTGTAAGTTTTAAATTTGTCAAAAATTAAAATATTTTTAAAGTGAAATTAAAAAATTAATTTTAGAGTATCTGTCAAAAAGATTGAATATCAAATAATATATGAAGCTGTTGGGTTTCTGTTTTCCATTTTTGACACCTGAAAATTGGAAAAAAGGATAAGGAAAAGTCTTTCCATATTATATGGTAATTACGGAATGTTTTAAGCCATTCAGTTGCATTTTCTGAAGAAGACTGCTACACAATGTCTCTTGTAAATTCACTCCCTTTAGCGCCTTCATTATGAGGATTGCCAAAAACTATTTTAAAACTGCTAGTGACACAAATGAAAACGAAAACACATAAATCACAAATCTCAACGTAGCAGTTTAATACTTATTAGAAAAATAGTGAGGTATTGAGAAAATAAACACTAGTATTAAAGAATTGTATAGAAATCACAGATGCTCGGGATTTCATCCTGGTATCCATCAATTTCTATTACCAGAAAAGTCTCCTGATTTTACTAGGGTGGAAACCATTTATACAATCTTTTATACAATCGAAACATCAGGAAAGCTTAAAATTCTTACCATGGAAATCGCCATTTATATCAAGAATTAAAGGGGTTGTAGCACCTTCTATCCATAATATATTTCTCATTTTCATATGTCCTTTGAAAATTCACGCTGAAGTCAGACACGGAATGTTTTATCGGTGTAAGTATAATGAATAAATGAAAAAATCATATGTAGAATTTCTGTCAGAATAATTTCAGCTTATTTTACGCAAATGGAGATAATAATTGCGCGATTATTCCTTCCAGCATAATGTCTGATTTCTCTGCCTCCACATCACTTCAATTAGAAAAATCTTTAATTAAATAATGCTAGGAATTTATAAAATATTTTCATACGTAATTCATTTGGTAAGACAAAAATCAGAAAATTAATATGGCATAAGGTGGTTGCGGAGTAGGTAAAGTGTTAGCCCCTTTAACATTCCAATCCCAACGTCCTCGGTTCGAGTTCCGAACGATCGGATTTTTCTGATTCGAGAAAAATTAGTTGCTCCTGTTGTTATTAGGAACTATGGAAAATATCAGAAAGAGACAAATTAAAAGTTTTATTTATATACCTTGAAATAATTGACAATACTCAGAAAATATTCTGCACCATTACCTAATTTTCTTTCTCAGCATTAACGGCATAATTTTAGAACTTTTATGATCTATTTTCTCGGCGGATTACGATTGGCCATCCAGGTAACTTAAAATACTTTAATCCGGAAGGAAAATGAGAGGGTCTGCAATTTTGTAAGAGCTGTTTGCTAATCAATAAAAGGGTGCAGAGTCAACTTTTGGGGTGTGAGTTGGGTAGACGTTTGTGTGCCGAGACAAACACCGAAAATGATTTACAGGTTTCCATTAAGGCAGATCGAATAGCTACGAAATGTATTAGCAACTACACTAAGGTTTAAAAGGTTAAAATGATTCAATTTCAAAATATATAATATACGGCTTTTAAAAGCAATTCTAAAGCTTCTAGAAGATATTTTGAAATAACAATAAAAAAGGCATGGAATTGATGCTTCATTAGAACACCGTCTAGAATCCTCACCGGAATCCTCACCTAGAATCCTGCTTTACTAGAATTCTTAATGAAACCATTTTTCTGTTTTCTCACTTTATATCTCATAGTCCACGTTTTTCAATCTGCGTAAAGGCAATCTTACATATGTTTGAATTTTACATCGGGATTATCGTACAGTAAAATAACACCCCATGCCGTGCAACCAGATTTATAAGAAACGTAAAGTTAATGTCGATAAAAACAACAACGAAGATACGTAATAACCAGTAGTTCGTTTCCAAAAGCGACGAATTTCATGGCTAAAAGAACCAATATCTTAGTACCACATCGCATTCGAGAAGAACGAGAGAAGTTTTTATGCGTCCAAACATAATCCTACATGATTTAAATTTCCCATTGAAAAACGAAATTGGTAAGGTGAATGAGAAATTCAAACAAAGCGGTTACCAGCTCGGTATTATGCAATAATTTTCCTGGAATGGACACCCCATACTTCAAAGGTAATCCTTTGTGACGTTCTATTTAAGCGCCGTAAGCTCGCTATATTTTTCTTTAACGCACACTATAACCTGGGATGTTATCACTGATATTTACACAAATAATTTTCAATAGCATCTTACAATTAACTGTATAGGATTGGTTTGTGAACGCAGCATCAGGTGAGGGTTTCTACCTCGTATTCAGCTAACGTTTTTCCACCCCGAAGTGTTTGCCTATCGGATGACGTCACAGGCGGATTACACGGGACATTAAGCGCAAGGTCAGTGGTCGTATTCAGAGTGTCATTATCTCTGTGTTGGCGGACGGAGAAAACGTATGGCTCTGCTCCGAGCAAAAGCTTTGCCTCTTGCTTGAAATTAGAACTGCCTTCTCTTGAAAGAGACCGCGCTAATCGGCGCTGGCTGTACCTTACAGCAAATCCTCGCTTTCGTTATTTCAAAACGAGTTGGTCACTGTCTTAATACCTCGCTAATACTCGGATCTTCAAAGGGTCTCATGCTAAATGAATTTGTATCCTTAAATTAATTTACGGCGACATTATCTTAAGCCCCCATATTGGTGCTTTTATTCTTCACTATGAGAAAGCTTCTGATGACTTTTGTTTATGAAATCTTCATAAACGAAATCTTACTAATTCAAGTACAGGGTCGCTAATCTCGTATAAGCCATTCCGAGATGATCTAAAAACATTAAATGTATTTTTTTGTAAAATTTTGACATACTTGTGCATTCCTGTATGTTCTGCATTTTAAGTAAATTCATATTTAGCATATATGAAAATAAATAAAGTAACCGGTAATGGAAACCTTTTGAACGAATTGGAGAATTCTGAAATATAGGTAGTTAAGATCAGCGGCTGAAGAGGAATTATAAGAACAATTAGTAGAATAGCAAAAGTTAAGAGGGATGAGTGGGTGGTATGAAATGAGTAAAACAATTTCAAAGCATTTTCTGCAAAACAAACAATACAAATCTAAATATTTAGGACCGTTATATGAAGACCAATATGAAAAGTATTCTTTTTTCGGAAAAGTGATGAGATCACACAACAATTTAACGGCTGAACAGTAGTGGTGTTTTCTGCTTCCTAGCGCAATCGGCCTTTTCTACCCCTAAATAACCGAAATTAGCAACAAAAAGCGGTCCACCCACCTCCCCAAAACTTT
>KZ308624.1:14301-37711 GCA_000376725.2 Ladona fulva
GTGTCTTCCCCCATCTGGGCCTTGAGGGCTACGTCTTTGAAGAAAGACGAGTGGAATGTTGATCCTTGGAGGACACAGTGGTTTCAGTTGCCAATGTGATTCTTGAATTGCTTTAGTAAAAGGTCCAGCTTGGAAATGGTTTTATTTCTTTGAATTATTTGTCCAAATGAATTTAAACATTTTCTATTATTTATTAATTAAGCCTGAGTTATCTTTCTGAGATACATAATGCTACTGAAATGAAGGTTAAAATTTTAGTCATTCTCCTATGCACAGTCTCCAGACATCTTTAAGATAATACCACAGGAGTATTTGGCCATGGAGGATGCTGTGTTAACAGCTCTGTTTTAAGGGCGAGTCCAGGAATTCTTTCAGACTTTGTCAAATAGACAGGTGTAGTTCTCTTCTCAATCTTCTCTTTTATAATTATAGACTTTTTATCTATGTCAACAATTTTCTCATTTAAGGCTCGAATGATCTGATACTCCATAATAAGTTTGTGTATATGCTGTTTGAATTTGTAAAAAGCTAATGACAATTATGCTAACATTCTACATGTCTGTTTTTGTGCATGCTGAGTCCATATTAGCGCTCTCCAAGGCAGTTGTGCAATCTGAAGTCATCAAACAGATATCTGATCACAATGGCTATCAATGTACTTAGGACAGAAGCTGACATTGAGGAGATGACTGAGAGAATGGTATGTTTCCTTCTTTTCAGTCTATGACTGCCATGAAAGGATTTTCTCTTAAAATATTTCATGATGCTTTTAAATTCCTTTGTCCAAGGATTCATTTTATCTCTCAGTAAGACTATGAGTAAATTATCTCCATTTCTTCGTCTACAGCACACTGGAAGAAAAACCTGATTGCCTAACATGTGAGGAGACTGCACCTGGAATGAAAAAATTCTGAAGAAGAGCACAATAAGGGAGCCTCCCCTTGAACTCTGTTAAGAAGCATAGTGATGAGTTCTATGTGTGAAGGCTTGTGACTGTGTTCTGAAGACCAATATCTGCTGAAGATAGCTAGGAAGAAAATTCTACACAACAGACTTTTACTTTTCCAATTCTACACAACAGCTGAAGGACTTTTGTGTCTTCTTTTTCTTAACTTCACTAAATTGTTGTACTATATTTTGCTGGGATGTAAAGATATTGTAACATACATTTAACATGGATTCAGGCTGTGTGATGGAGCTCTGTAATTTATTTTTCCATGATTTTTTTTTCTTTCCAGAAGCTTCAATGAAAATTTTTTTGCATCATTCATTCACCCTTCATTAATATGAGCAATTTTCAGCTGAAGTTCACTCAATATATATTTGTGTACATGGGAAGAAGTTTTACATTATAAATTAAATGAGATCTTCGAATGCTGTATGATATGAACTTTACATTAATTTATTTATTTTCTATATTGTGAGCAAGTAACTATGTAAAAAGTAATAGAAGTGTGGCTTCAATTGTTTACTATGCTTCTGGCTTATTTTATCATTCTTGTAAAGTTATAAACTGTGATTCATTTTATGATTTCACTACTTTCATAAGTGTCAGAATTTTGTTATCCTTTGTAAGTATACTTTTACAGCAATAATGCATAAAAATTTCTAGTTGGTGCATTGTAATGTTAAATTTATCATGATTCATCGCTACAGTTAAAGAAACTGTGCAAAGGCAATTATGGTCAAATGTAATTTTTTTGTATCATATCTCTAACAGCTGTACATAGAGATTTAAGTTGTCTTTATAAGGAGTTTCCCTATCAGGTTAATGTAAATGTCATGCAGAATGTTAATTCCCTTCAAAGTCACAGAAAATGTTAGAAGAAAGTTTACTGTTGTAAGCAAATGGTGAAACCTTGAAGTAATTGTTTGTTTTGATGACATTCCCATTATGTAATTACTCAATGACTTTCATCTTGTTGTACAATGAAATATGCTTTATTTATAGGTACTTTACTTATGCTATGCTATCCCTTACTTATGGCCAGTAATGTTCTCGGGGATAACTATACATGTCTGCTAGCATGGATTGATGGCTTTTTCAATATTCTATTCAGTTTGTATTTGATGTCTACTTTGCTGTTCTTTTTTGTGATTGTAATTAATCTAAAAACTAATATTTAATACTTAATGAAAATATCGTTACAAGTAGGGCTCCTGCACTGCCAAGTGGGTAGCTCTTTCGCCTCAGTAAATTGGTCCAATGTTCAATTCCACGGGCCAATTTTCTTCTATATGAGCTTAGCTGTAGAGAGGAAACTCTTTTTACAATACCGCTAATACTATTACTTTAAGTAATCATATATCACGCCTTTAAGGAAATGCAATTTACTTTTAAGTAGACAACATTTAATTTATATAGATGCGAGATTCGTTATATCTACATATTGCTTTGACAATTTGCATATACAATGTAGCATGTTCATAAACCGAGCTATTTTGGGATAAATCAGCAGACCAAATCAAATAAGCAAATTGTAAAAGAAGAAGCCTGCCTGCAGATACAGTGGAAATGCTTGATGATTTGGAAGGAAGGAAAGAAATAAGTTAGTAGTGGTAAATAATATTTACCTCTATCAAATATTTACCTTAGTAGTAATTATACAACATTTATGTCGTGTACTTTATACCAAAAAGATATCCTACCTGTTTAAGGTTGCACAGTTACGAAACTTAAGAAATTTTTCACATATCCTCCTCTCGAACTGGCTGTGGCTTGTGAGTGGTGCTATGATAACACACATTACTATCCTATTTAGAAAGTTGCAAAGTTAGCTTCTTTAATGTCTCGCCGAAGAAAACGACCAAAGCAGTTTCTAATCAGGCTAAACCGATTGAACTCCGCAGAGGCGAACCTACAAGTTTCATGCATATGCATATGTAACTTGTAGGATCGCCTTGAAACATTACTTGATAAAATTATTGATGGTAAATATTGCGAAGAGGTCCACCAGCCTTTATTTTTTTTCACCCACTTAAAATGATCATATATCGTTAATCGAAGTGGGCAAACGATGATATCAACAGTAGATAATAAATGTACATAATGTACTTAAAAATCAAGTATACAAAGTGAGAAAGAATGTCTGGAATTAGTTTACGTTTATTAGCTGGTAAATATTACGAAAAAGATACCTTATTTTAAGAAACAATCTACAAACACTGACCTGTTTGCCATTATTTGCGGAATGCTTTGCGAAGACGTTCATATCGATCTTCAAACGCGCGTTGGCGCAACGAGAAGCGCAGCAGAGAGGCGGAAAATTTGAGGGCATACCCATGTCTTTCTTGTAATTATATAAATGCTAGATACTAATATTCCTATTTAGAATGTTATATAGGTATGCATTATTTCAGTAAGTTCCGATTGAGAGTTTGAATAGACTTATTTGAATTTCACATTGGGACTATTCCTGCCTTTATAATTACAATGGATAGTAAGTTATAATTTTCAATTTATATAATTTGAAAACCAAGTTAATAGCGTTCTAATGACGACTTCATGAAAAACTATGAATATTTTGAAAACTCACTTAGAAATGACCGTGATTCTCAGCAGCGATGTAAAGGAAAAGGTCTTGCCATAGGAAAATCTTGCAATCTTTGCAGGATTTAATCTTTGTAACCTAAAGAATAATTAGCTCCAGGGAGCCACATCAAGAACCTGCATATTGGTCGCATATCGTAACAAATTTAACTTTCTGGTTCAATTTTACACCCTGAAGTTGGGGAGTGAGATGTCACTAAGTGGATACAAAGAATCATTTTTGCAAAAGAGATAGAGGTAATTACACACACTACTTATTTATAAGTTTCTTAAGCTAAATGAATGAAAAAAAACCTTAAATTTTTAATGATCATTTTTTATTGTAAGCTCATTCAGAGTAATAAAACTTAAATCTTTAGTGACAAGAAATTATCGAAGTATTAAAGAACACCTTTTATAATTTCCATAGAAAGCATGCAAAAATGGTGAAAATAGAAGTATGAGGTTCATATTGGCTGCCCAATAACATTTTGAACATTTTGGAATGTTATCTGATCAAAATGAAAATATACTACTAAGGATAATTACCCTTAATTATAACTTAAGTTATAACTAAAATGACCAAATTTGTAATCTGTCAAGGCAGGACAAATTGTCTTTTCCCGAGAAGCAGAGGCAAATTTTCCATACTGTTTCTTTGATCAAGATATCTCACACTACCTGTTTCTGCTTGGGTAGAGGATACATTTTCCTTTGTCCTATACTCAGAGACAATCAAAAAGTATTCCATTCATCATGATATTGTAATGTGGATAGCTGTCATTTTCTATAATAAATTTGTGCTCAGATAATATATTTCAGTAAAAAAACAGTATTAATCAATTTTTTTATTTTAATTTAAGTTATAAATGGATGGTTGATTTACATCATGAATGTATTTGTTGCTATAGTCTTAAGAAATTGTTTTAGTTGGTAAACTCCAAGTACTGATAAATATGGAATGTTTCAACAAACCAATAATTTATATATTTAAGTCACCATCAAATTTTATGAATTCTTCTACAGCATGCTGTTAATTCTCATGAAGATGAATGAAATGGTGAAGAAACACTTAGCGTTTTGATCACAGAGTATGAAAGAGAAATGTAATGACATTTAATTTTTGGAGATGTTAATACATACATATATACATTAACCATATATATATTTCCGAATAGCAAAAAATAAATCTTGTTATTTCAGAAAACTATGCTTTAGAACTATGTTCTGAAAAATCTTGACTCTATGCAAGCATGGTTAAATTGTTATTTACACACAAGTGTCAGGACAGGTTTGGTTGGTTTGATTGTTGAAACTGTTGTTGACATGATCAGCGCCTCTGAAGCTTCCTCCTCTATCACCGATAGCAAAGGCAGCTGTAGTTCCATTACCCACACCACCACTGTAGCCCAATGGACCACCTGTCACCCCAGCACTGGAGTTACTGTTCCGTCCTAGTGTGTTCACAATCTTCTTGATCATTGAGCGAAGGGCTTGGTGCACATCCACATTAGCAAAACAGAACAAGCAGGACACACAAAAGCCCTGAAGGTGAAAAATTATTATCAGAACCATCCAGATTTTCAAGGTAGATTCTTAATTTTAATTCTATTTATCCATGAACTCAAAGTGCTCTTTGTTGTCATTTACTTGTAGTCATAGTAATATTGAAAGCAAGCAGGAGTGAAAGTAATAATTTCAGCCTCATGTGTCTTAACCAATTAGAAGTATCATAAAGAAAGTCAACTCAAGTTGGTGTTTTTAAAGATAAATGTTTGAAATTCACAGACATACCCTAACCATTAATAAATAGTTATCTTATCCTCTTGTTATAAATATTTGGGCTACTGATGTAAAGTAGATGGCTGATATTTTATCAAAAAGATTCTATAGCTTCCACATGGCAATGCACATGGCATGCAACATTGGTGATTTCATTAAATTTAGAACACTACAGCTCGGTGTAGGCTACAGTTGTAAATATGCTTTTAATACCATGTATTTGAACTAACTTAAATATTACTACCCAATTACAACTTCATCTGGATCTGCTAGTGACTAACGTCCATTCCACACACAGGGTCATACCAAGTCAATTTGTTGCCTGAGGAAGTATAAAATTCACTGCCTTTGACATACCCCGAAGTAATTTTGCTTTGTTTTTGTCAATGTAATTCGAAGAAATAAAAGTAATAAGCTTCTCTTTAATAAAATTCATATTTTTCTATAATTAAAGAATCGAAAATAAAGAAAACAAAGGTCTTGACATTCAACTTTGTGCCCCCTGAGAGAAGCACCTCAGGCAGTTGCCATGCCACCTTACCATCTGCACAGCCCTGCCCACGCATTTAATTTTATCTCTCAATTTTAGCATGCAAGGACAATCTACTGCAAATCATTAGATTCTATGGAGAAAATTTGTATGAGGTTAAATATTTATATGCACAATATTAAGCTATAGCTTACCTGTAATGATACAAGAACAGCTGAGAAAATTTGGTATACTGCTTCTCCAGGTGCTTTTGGCTCCGGCCTAAATGGTATGAGGACATGCTGTATGCCAAAAAGAGGAATAAGAATAAGAGTTGCTCTGACAGCCTTTTTCATTCCTATTGGTGCAGGATTTGCTGATCGTGAATGTAGTTTTGTCAGAAGAACTCTAACCACATTCACCAAAAAGATAAAACTGGCTGTTAGTGACAGGAAGACAGGAATGGTGAGTACCCACTGGTACAGGCTGTCTTCCATCCAGCACCTGTAAGGTGGGAAAATATCTTTATTCAATAGTTTTCATTAGTTCATCCATTTGACATATTTAGGTCAAGTGATGTGATGGCCATAAATCATTTAAATCAAAATTTTTGTCAAAATCTTTATCATATTATAACCTTAACAATTACAACTGAAATTAAATTTAACAGCCTTATGAACTTCCGAGTGAGATCAATTGTAAAGAAACTGAATGTAGTTAAATCCCATACTTTCCATAGGATTATTATTGCATAAATTACATATACTTTGATAAAATATGTTGAAATTTTTTCATAGCCTTTACCATCTTTACCAACAATTTCCTTCATTGAAGTTGAGTTTGTTTTTACTTTTTTTCATTCTTACAAGAATGTATTGGAAAATAGGCCTGTAAATAATCAATGGCAATAGATATTTGGTTTTTTCTTTTTACTGAGAATGTAGACAAATTTAAGATAAGATTTCTACATTTAAGAAACTGAATGACAACTAACACACATTTCAAGCAACCCGCATTTTAAAATTCCTGAAGTCTATTTGCCACTGGTATATTTTTAAAAATATTGGATCTGAATTCGATACTAGGGAATAGAAATATTATGGAAAGATATTTTCAATGTCATTAAAATGTGTTTTTTTTTGTGTTGAACTGAAAATTGGATTGTAGTTCTTATGGCATTAAACTGAGAAGAACAAACTTACTTTTCTATAACCAAATTTTTGCAGTGTTTGTATGTTTGTTTGATATAAACAGTAAAATATATGTACCCATGAATAGGTTGATGTTAATAAATAATAATATTTCGATGAAAAAAGCTAAAATTGATGAAGAACTATGATAGTTATAAGTACAGTCACCATTACAATTGATAAACAGCATATCATATGATTTAATGTCTAACAGATAGTTAGAAAGAAATATTATAATTATCTATATATTATTCATATACAAATTTTTAATAATTTCATGGTAGTTAAAATATACATACATTTAAAGGTAAGAATATATTTGCTAGCATCAGCTACTAGAAAAGTTGTCTTAAGTCAAGGTGTCATGATTAGATAATCGTAATATTTCATTCAGACTGTCAGACACTGAATCATATGATCTGCTGTATATCAATAGTAATGGTGATTGTATGTGCAAATGAACTGAGGTTTTGGGAGGTAAATTGTAGTAGTTTAAATATTTACAGTTATACACATCACTAGTGACTTGTAGAGAATATACGTAAATATAGCTCTGGTTTAATCTTTATTACATTTATAGCAGAAGTTTGTCTGCCCTGGGAATTTAGGCAAATTAATATATATACCCATGGCTCAATCTCCTCAGAGACAAATTCTGGCTTTGCCCCTGAATTATAAGTGTGTCTTAACCATTCTTAATTTATCACCCACTTTTAAAAAAGTACTCTTGTTAATATTAATCTACTAGAATTAGTTAAGTAAGTATTAGTTATTTTATAACTATACAACAACCTAGGGAGTACATAGGCATATGCATGAGATATGCAAAGGGGTAAATTTGTGGAGTGTCAGCCTATATATGAGACTGACCTCATATCTTAATATTGATCTGTATTCTTATTCTAAAATGTATAGTGTTGTTTGGAGAAAATCTTCTCCTATAGAAGATGCAAACAACTATAATCTTTAAGATTAACGTAGGACACATTTAAGAAATAGCATGATTAAACAAAAACACTCCTCAATGACTCCAGTAGAACTCTATGATTTCTAACCCAATAATATGATGCCTCTGAAACACAAGTCATTATCTAAGCTTCATTCTTGCAAAATTCAATTCTCTTCTAAATTTAGAATGATAAAATATGCTTATGCAGTGAATAGGAGGATGAAATGTTTTATATCCTTAAATTGAGACAGTTTGGCTAACATGGGTTTTATGATAGGGTTTGTGTATTAGTTAAACACTAATATTTGACTGAAGACTTAGTAATTTTCCACTAGATATTCAATGCATCTTCAGTTACACTTTTGAAACGGGTTGAACATTAAATATTCTGTGGAAAAGCACTAAGTCTTATTAATAAGTGATGCCTTTCAACAAAGTCATGCCTTACAGAATTGATTTCTGTTAATATTTCAATTGACATTTTAAAAATTGGTGAATTTTGAGAAATCTTTTTGTAATTGGTGAGAAAAAATAAAAACTATAATTCTAATTAAAGACATCACAGAAGGAAGACAATACTTTCTTTTCCTATTATTGCAATTGGGTTCTCATGGAAAGAAGAAAGCAATCTCATCCTAAGACACTCAACAATGTGGAATATAAGGCAAAACATTTCTGTGTATCATTACAATTACTTGGTATAATACTTTTCAAATTTGATCAGTGTGCAAATGGCACATTTCTTCCACCTTGCTGATTCCACTTGACTGAAAGTCATGCACTGTATCGGTATGAAAGTTCATTCCAAAAGCTTCAAAATTTCTGTATCATAAAGTGGTTATCTTAGTAAACTTCTGTTGGGTTTGATTTATTATGACAGCTTTTTTTTTTTGAAATACATAATTAGAAATATGGTAATGTAATGATTTTTTTTTCAAAATGTGATATAGTCTCCCATTAAAACAATTTCAAGCAAGTATTACATCTTCTTTTGGGGACTCACTTAGTAGTTTCTCCAGGATCCATCCATCGAGATACTCCATATAGTGTTGTCAGTAAAAGTGGAAGCCCCCAGCCAAGGAAATAAAACCACCTCAGCACAATTTCATCTTTGACAAATACTACTACAAGTGCTAGATGCAAATGTAGTCCTTCACAAAACATCCACAGATAATTCGCCACCATCAGATATTGCAGTACTAGATGAAGTAGCTGGCAGTATATCTGTTAAATTTAATATTGATTAAAAAATTGGTTTTGATACAAGGATTTTGGTAATTACACCTATGCATCATAGATTTTCCATTTCATGTCATAATTATTACTAAATGACATAAAATAGTAATTATAAATAAGTATAAATAAAAGTATAAATAAAAGTATAAATATAAGTATTGATAGAATCTTTTATATGAAGCTAATGAAACAAACAGCTGTACCTTGGTGAATAATCATTATCTGCTCTACTTATCCAAGAAACAACAGAAAGATTCTATTAAAGATTCTGAAACATTCTCATGAAACATTGAAAACAATTTATTACATTAAATTTGATGTTCAGACAAATATAGTACTTAACGGTAATATTTCAGAAATATGTTTCAGTGAACAATATTTTTCAAGAACTTACCCCATTGGCTTGAACCACAGCTGGGTCTCCAATTACCACTCTGTACCATATGATCCACATTAAGTCATTTACAGCAAAGGACAGAAATAGATGAATGTGAATGACAATCCGAGTACATTTCAGAGACCTGAAAGGAATGACAAAGGGATTAATGAAGTCATTCAACTCATCATCATTTATCATGGATCATTTAACTTTCCTTTTATCTTTCTTTCTAAAATTTATAATGCCCAAAAGAATATGCCTGCCTATTTGAACTGCTTTAAATTGATGTGACAACTGTTGATTAATAAAATATGATAGATCATCTATCAGTAGGAATTTTTCTTTGCACGATCTTAATAATGCCTAAAGATATCAGTTCAAATATCTAATTATATAATGCCGAAGTCATAGTATATACTTATATAGCATCAATACATAACTTTTNATCCTTCAAATTACAGCGGTTTGGTTATGTTGTACCATCTGCTTGTATTTGAATAATTGTTAATTTTCTATTGTAATTGTATGTTTATAAAGGAAAATGCCTATTAATAAATAATCCATTCTATTCTACTAGAAATCCAAACATTGAAGTTATATTAGTATATAGATTGATAAAACCATATTCATGGTTTAAAATGCTTACAAAATAATATCAAAGCAGTATTTAAAGTATGTACAGGGAACTCTCAATTATCTGTGGAGCAATTATCCCATTTAAAGATTGTGTATGCATAATATTTTACCTTTCAAAGATATTTGCAGCTTAATTTTTGGAAAGCTTCAAGCACAGAAATACCATAATTTCTAACACAAGTAAGAAATGTGGAAGATCCTTTCTGGGGTGCTCTTGGAATGTAACTACAATGGCATTATTGCAAATAAAAAGATACAGCTTGGACAAATAAAACTCTTAGTGAGTCCATGAAACAATTGAAAATAATGGAATATGTGTGCAAATAATAAAAAATTGTTTATTTACGGAAGTTAGCATTGGAAATTGGTAAAAGTATCAGTTGCTCTTCATATAGTTTTTCCAATGTACCAATATCTCAAAGCAATCTAGGCTTTCATTGAAATTTGGTAGTAGAGATTCTTTTATCATTAATGTGGTAAATAATAAAATCAATTCCAATTCACTGAGGTTTTGGAACCATTTTAAAGTTTTGAGTAAGGCAATTAGTTCTGAGGAAGATTATATTTGCAGATTTTAGAATGAATTTTCCAAATAAGGCTTGATCGGAATTTCTCAATTACTCAAGTTCACCAAAACACCAAGGGCATGGACCCTGCCTTTGAGGAATTATAATATAGTTATTATCTTATTATTTTTTTCTGAAATTTATTTTCAAGTGTAATTGCCTTTCAACTTGTTTTGAAAAGGGCATACTTGAATTCCCTTCAATGGTCATTCATAAAAGACTGATCTGGCAAGAACAATTATTTTATACACAAGGAAGGAAAGTAGAGAAAAAACATTAGGCTTAGGGATTCACTGGTATAAATCACTTGTTTGCAACTCCAAAACAAGTTTAATGCATAAAATAATGAATTAGGAGAATTTAGAATTAGGATAAATGACAATAACAATAATTAAGGGTAAAGTTATGAGTAAATGTTGATGAGAAAATTGTGTCTATTGGAATCCTCATTTTGGTAGGGTTGGTATAAAAATATGACAATATATCGAAGGTAAGATTAGATTAGAGACTGATTAATACATTGATAGTACTAATTATTGTTGTTTTTAGGGATGTAAAGAACTTATGGGGAAGAAATTCTCGAGAGAGAATGGGAGTGTCTCTGTCTGGAGTGTCTTAAGGGTTATGTGAGCAATAAAGTGATTGTTTGACCTTGTAGCCAAAACCAAAGATTTGTCACATTGGTTGAAATTGAAATACTGTCAATGAAAGGAAGTAATGGAAATTTGACAAAGAAATAATAAGGAAGCAGAATAAATGCATGCACATGGTCTTGATAGGAATACTATAATAGCTAAATAACTAAAGTGATAGATCAAAGGATGTATTAAATGATTTAAAAAATGAAGGAATAATATGATGATCTTTATTTTTTCACATTTCTTACCTTGTGGACCATTTATCATACAGCCCATAATTTTGATTATGAAATGCAGATTATATCTATACAAAATAATGGGCAATTTCCATTAATACAATTGACAGTGATGGGCCATTTTAAATTTATAAAGTATAACTTACGGTTTGGGTCAAATCCTGTGATGAAATGTGGACATGGTATATGAGCTGTTTCACCAGCTTTTGTTTGGTTCCAGCAAGACCAACCGTCAAATGTAATAGGACAGTACAAAGAACCTTTATCAAATAACAAGAGAATGGTAATTAATGCATATAAATGATAAAGATTTCCAAATTTTAATACTTTTCAGGACAGGTTCTTAATTTCTGATGTCTCAACTAAGATAATAAGGGAAATATTTTGCTTGTCAATCATTTTCTCCATAAAACGTCATGATGTGAAAAATGTAGAAAATATTTCCACATTACAAGCATTACAACATGGTGGTAGTATTTAGAGAGACTAAGTAATGAAGTTTGAATAGAAGAGAGTTTAAACCTATTATAATTGGTACTCTGTATTCAGTATACTGGTACTCATATCAGCATTAACTGTATGTCATTAGGTTAATGAAAGGTTGACGAAAACTCAAAACTTACATTAATTCACTCAATCTTTGATTCATTTAAAATAGTGAATCTAAATATTTATAATAATATGTGCCTCCCAATAATGCTGTGGAACCAGCACATACTCTTAAACATTGCTATACACATTAGCTATTGATTATTTACTCCAAAATGTGTTATTGTAATTATATCACTAGGGAACTTTTCTATCCATTTTATAATTATCTAGATATGTGTTTTTTTACTAATGGCAATTGTAATTGCTGCCATTATCATTTCCATAGTATGTGAAAATGCTCTATCCTTGAAGCAATGAGAAATATCATTTTTTTCAATTGTTAAGATTTTATAAGACATATTAATTTACTCACCATCTCCAGGATCCTGCATTTGGCTCTTTCTTTCCATGCATTCTGAAAGCCTTCTAATGAAAAACCAGGTGGAAGAGTTTTCTCTCTCTTTGTCTGTGTTTCCGTTACTTTCACGCATCACTTTTCCTTCAATTTCATCCATTCCTCTAACATATTCATCTTCCCTACTACTGTAAGGACTAACTTTTCCTACATCTTTAGCTTCACCCATTGAAAGAACAGAAGTCTCTCCTTTACTATCTTGTCCTGGAGTTTTCATTTCTGATATACTTCTAAACCAATTCCTTCTGTAAAGATGCCTAAGAGCCTAGCAAAGTCAAAAAGAAATTCTTCATGAGTAAAAACTTATGACTACATGTGACGAAGATAGTCTGAAGCATCTAAAGATTAATATTAAAAACATATAACCATTATTAAATAATAAATTCAAATTTGTATTCAATAAAAAATTACTTTACATTCTTATACCCGAACAGTACATCCAAATTCCTCTATTTTTTTGTAATCATGTATTGTCACTTTTACATTCATTAGAGAACTATAATTAAAATAAATATTATTTATTAACTGATACATACAGATGGGAAAGGTTAAGGTGACTTGGCACATAAAGGCTTGCACCTAAGTAAATTCCCTTAGAAAAACAGACATGAATAATAGCCTGACAATATTGGTACTCAAATCCAGATCTCCCAATTATACTATTGATTAAGCTATCAAGCCAGAACATATATACATGCTGCTTGGGAGACTTTGGAGGCTATGGCATATGAGTTTGTCTGACGCTGCAGCATCTTTCTCAGCCACAATCACTTGAAGACTAAGACTGTACAAAGTTCTAGAGAGGAGAACCCCCTTAAGGATAGACACAAGGAAAAGGTTTAAGTCATGGCTGTGATGATGCCACTGAGTTAACTGGGAGAGCTGGGTCTGAGTCCCGGTCCTGTCAGACATATTCCATGTCTGTTTTTTCTGGAGAAGTATACAGATTATAAAATATCAGATTTGAGAAGTCACTTACAATATTGTATCAATGACTCTGAGTTTTATTCCCCAATACAAAGATTGAGCAGAAGTTTCAATTCTGTAATAGATAGGGTTGATTAATCTACATCTAGAATTCTTCTAAAGCTACATTCAAAATTAGCACATCAAAAAACAAAAACTACATTCGGTAATTCATCAGGTTCTTTTTACTGTTGCATCCTTCAAATTACAGCGGTTTGGTTATGTTGTACCATCTGCTTGTATTTGAATAATTGTTAATTTTCTATTGTAATTGTATGTTTATAAAGGAAAATGCCTATTAATAAATAATCCATTCTATTCTACTAGAAATCCAAACATTGAAGTTATATTAGTATATAGATTGATAAAACCATATTCATGGTTTAAAATGCTTACAAAATAATATCAAAGCAGTATTTAAAGTATGTACAGGGAACTCTCAATTATCTGTGGAGCAATTATCCCATTTAAAGATTGTGTATGCATAATATTTTACCTTTCAAAGATATTTGCAGCTTAATTTTTGGAAAGCTTCAAGCACAGAAATACCATAATTTCTAACACAAGTAAAAAATGTGGAAGATCCTTTCTGGGGTGCTCTTGGAATGTAACTACAATGGCATTATTGCAAATAAAAAGATACAGCTTGGACAAATAAAACTCTTAGTGAGTCCATGAAACAATTGAAAATAATGGAATATGTGTGCAAATAATAAAAAATTGTTTATTTACGGAAGTTAGCATTGGAAATTGGTAAAAGTATCAGTTGCTCTTCATATAGTTTTTCCAATGTACCAATATCTCAAAGCAATCTAGGCTTTCATTGAAATTTGGTAGTAGAGATTCTTTTATCATTAATGTGGTAAATAATAAAATCAATTCCAATTCACTGAGGTTTTGGAACCATTTTAAAGTTTTGAGTAAGGCAATTAGTTCTGAGGAAGATTATATTTGCAGATTTTAGAATGAATTTTCCAAATAAGGCTTGATCGGAATTTCTCAATTACTCAAGTTCACCAAAACACCAAGGGCATGGATCCTGCCTTTGAGGAATTATAATATAGTTATTATCTTATTATTTTTTTCTGAAATTTATTTTCAAGTGTAATTGCCTTTCAACTTGTTTTGAAAAGGGCATACTTGAATTCCCTTCAATGGTCATTCATAAAAGACTGATCTGGCAAGAACAATTATTTTATACACAAGGAAGGAAAGTAGAGAAAAAACATTAGGCTTAGGGATTCACTGGTATAAATCACTTGTTTGCAACTCCAAAACAAGTTTAATGCATAAAATAATGAATTAGGAGAATTTAGAATTAGGATAAATGACAATAACAATAATTAAGGGTAAAGTTATGAGTAAATGTTGATGAGAAAATTGTGTCTATTGGAATCCTCATTTTGGTAGGGTTGGTATAAAAATATGACAATATATCGAAGGTAAGATTAGATTAGAGACTGATTAATACATTGATAGTACTAATTATTGTTGTTTTTAGGGATGTAAAGAACTTATGGGGAAGAAATTCTCGAGAGAGAATGGGAGTGTCTCTGTCTGGAGTGTCTTAAGGGTTATGTGAGCAATAAAGTGATTGTTTGACCTTGTAGCCAAAACCAAAGATTTGTCACATTGGTTGAAATTGAAATACTGTCATTGAAAGGAAGTAATGGAAATTTGACAAAGAAATAATAAGGAAGCAGAATAAATGCATGCACATGGTCTTGATAGGAATACTATAATAGCTAAATAACTAAAGTGATAGATCAAAGGATGTATTAAATGATTTAAAAAATGAAGGAATAATATGATGATCTTTATTTTTTCACATTTCTTACCTTGTGGACCATTTATCATACAGCCCATAATTTTGATTTCAGGTATTATAAGAATAAAAAAGAGGTCAAATCTCATTCATTTGAAGAAGTGAGAAATCTTGGACCATTTGATTGTTTTGATTGAAGCTTTTCACCTAAAAATGTCAACTAAGTAGTGACATGACAAATGTCGGATGAATTTCTGGAAAACAATCTCTCTCTAGAATATTTGTATGCATTTGGGAGAATTTTTGTAAATGCAGGGTTCTGTATACATACCTAGCTAAGTGGATGCATGTACATTAAGGGGCCTTTAGATATGATACAGACCTTTTGGAAGGTAGAACACTAATGTTAGAAAAGAACTAGTACCACTGATAAAATTTGTGTGAAATAAAAGTCTTAAGTTACAGGAAAAGTCATTATGATGCAAAATATGAAGTATTACAACTACATTATTTAAGATTTGTGAAAATAAGAGCATAAAAATATTAAAGCCACGAATTGGTGGTACAAAGAAAAAACATTAGAAAAAGCCACTGATTTGACTGCTCATTTCCAAACTCCAGTTAGATATAAAAAAATCTTTTTCTCTTCCTTATTTTTTCCCACTGGTACTCATTTTTATGGCTGCTAGTGCTTCTAATTTAACTAATTGTCAACCTAATGCAGGTATTAGGTTACAGTCATAGTGGCTTACAAAGAAAGATTTATATTTATTTGTTTGATAAATAGTTTATGATCTATGCATTGTATCCTGTTTTCTTCCTGATAAGTTTTCCAGAAAGAAATTTTCCTAAATGTTGTTGAATCCCATCTTAAATAACGTTATATATTCTACCATTGTAGAATGTTAGAATATAGAGTAAAGTGCAAACTCTTCTTAGATAGTGCAAAATTCATATCATTTAGGTATTAATTATATTGAATATTATAATATGAAATGTAAACTTCAAGCCACTTGTCTAGTTATTAATTTTAAATTACCATAGATTTTTCCTGGTCCAAACCACAGTTCACATAATTGGTAGAATCACTGCTTTCCCATAAGCCATCTTTCCTGCAGTATCTGCTAACTGGAACATATAACCATATATATGGCATTAAAAATCAAAATATGCCATTGTAGAGCTGAAAATAATCACTTACATTTGCCCAAAAATACAAACTCAAATGACTTGAATGCTGGATCAAAATGATACAGCATTTTTCGAAAAAAGAATATGGGCTGATGAAAAACGTTCTTAAGCAAGTGCATGTTATGTTATGTTAGTGTCTTCTTAGTATACTTTCAGAAATTGGCTTAATGGAATAGTTGGTATTTGTTCAAGTAAACATTTTTGTTTTGCAAAAAAGTTATTCTGAATAGTGAAATATCAGTTTCAAGGTATGAAATATTTCTGTATAACTCTTCTATGGAAACAAAAGCAAACCTTTGAAATAGAATTGGACAGATAATTATTTCCAGAGAATACTAAAATTCAGTGCTTGGAGCTGTAGGAAATATTCAAAGGAAACATGCAAAACAAAATTTAATCATGCTGATCTATTTTAAACACAATTTAAACCACTAATTTATGGTTATATTTTGAATTTGGGATTACTCAGGAAAATACAAAATAAGTGTTTTTCAAAATTTAAACCTTTATTGAATTTGTGTCATCTTATTTCAATTTTTCATTAAATGTGTTATCGCTACTATAAATTTCACTGGAAGATTACAGATCTACAGAGCTTGTGACTCTTTCAAGATTACAAAGTGATTTAGGCTTTGTCGATTTACATATATTCTATAACTATTCCCTTGAATACTATTACTGGTAAAAGTTATTTTGGTAAATTAATGTGCTAATTTCTCCTGAATTATCCCATCAATTTTTTATGGACAGTAAGGCCTGTTTTCTTTCTAACTAAGAGATGTCTCCAAACAGAAAAATGACAAATTATTCCAAAGATAATTTTTTAGAAGTAGGCGATGGCCTGATAATGAAAACATTTCCTACATGGACATTTGTATTGCTCTTCTTGTTTCTAGATAAGGTATCTACCTATCTATGTATGGATTTAAAATTACAGGAATTAAACTGAAAAAGATAATAAATTGCACTGGAATACTATATAGTGAGCTATTGATAACTAATAAGATAAAGTAAACACCATGCATTTGAGTTTAAAAGCTACTTTTAAATGAAAATTTACTGTTTGAATCACTGTTGACTTAAAATTTTCTTAAATAATGCAGTTATACATTATGACCATCAATATCTCTTGACATGTGAGATATCACAGGCAAATGTCTATTGACATGTGCCTGCATATGAAAATGTCTCCAATCATAGCAAGTGTCTTGTCACTCATTATATCATTCAAAAGTTTTTTGTTATGAGGTTTAGAAAATCTTGCATGTGCTGATTTAACAGCTGTTATATGGGATATTATGAAAACATTTCATCATATTACATTTTTTCTGTGTTTCAACTTTTAGGTGTATATGTTCACATGTAGTAATTATTGATCAATAAAAACATGATATCATCTGAGATAGATTAATATGGAATGAATTAATTCAGGTTTTGGTGGATTATACAGTTAAAGTTTATATAGATCTATTTATCTATAAAGAGATTGATTCACTATTAGCACTTGCACTAATCATGAAAGTGGTACATCAGAGTTTCTTGTAATATAAATAGTCTCCTTTTCATAGCTTAGCTATGCCTTCAGGAGTTAGCAGGTTAAGGTAGCTCGTTCTTGAGCCTAATGGTATGAAATGAAGGTAGTGTGGCTAATACAATGCTTCCACTGCATATATTCACCCAAAGTTTGCCTGCAGAGCTCATTTTCACAGGTTGAGTCAACCTGTGGCCTCCACAAAAAATGGATCCTTTCATAGCATAACAGCACCTTAAACAATGGCAGGTAAATTGCTATATCTTGGGATTGAACCAAGAAGGCATTATCTTCTAATAAGGCTTTATAAATTAACTACTATACCTGTAGTCTGTGAGTTTATTCACGATCAACCATGGTGTTTATTAATTCTTGAATATTAAATATTAAAGAATGTTATGTACAATTCAATTTTTCTTTTCTTCTTTGAAAGTAAATTGTGTACATTTGCAATTGTTACAGGTTATTTTATATATCATATTTAGGATATAAGATTAAGTCCCATAAATAACTATGTTTTATGCTACATAAAAATAGAAAAATAATAAACATTTCAAGAAGAAATATAAAATGGAGATTGGATAAACAATAACCAAAGGAAGTAAGTGCTCTTGAAAAGATGTTATACCTTGGATAAAATAGGTATCACAAGTAAAGTATCAAAACATCTACATCATGAAATTATCAAGATAATATTTGAAATACATGTTTTAGTATGGTCATCAAAGCTATGGAACATTCTTTTTAGTATTATCTATTAGGTGTATGTTATATACTTAAGAATGCAATACATAACATGCATGACCATTAGTTAGGACTAAAACGATAATTAAGTAGAAGCATAATCTCATATATTATTATATTATGTAACATTTAAGCATGCAGTTCCATCAGGTAACCTATTAAATTAATTAAATTACATTATTAAGTAAAATTAGCTCCCTTTTATAGAGAGAGTGATACTATATGTAGTTATCTAAATATAAGGATTGACATGAAACCTATTTGAAAAGAAAAATTCAATAGAACAGCTTTAATTTTCATAGAGTACCATGATTGAAGATTCATTGGTGATCAGAAAAGTGATTGACCCATTACTACTTTATATGCTGTGTTATCTTTTGCTCAAGAAATCAACATGCAGATCAATAAGAAAAATGTAAAGGTTTTGTTTGATTTACAAAAGTGACCTCCCCTTAAATAATCTACCTGTTTTGTTTTCTTTAGCTCCTGAAGTGAATGCTGGACATAATCTGTTAGACCATTCGCCAGCAGGTGTTGCTGGCCAGCAAGTTAATCCATCAAATGTTGATGGGCAATGTGAATCTGTGAAGATAAAAGGAGCTGCATTTTTATCTGAACCATTCTCTTATGCAATGATTTTTGTCCTTTCTCATTCCTGTTAAATGTTATGGTTAGTTAATTTTCAATACTGCTATAGTATTGACAAGAAAATCTCTTTCTGTAAATAGTATCTTATTATAGGAGTAAGGAAAATAAAATAAATTCATACATTTTGTTGAAGTAAGAGTTAGAAGAAGGCTGTGGTGTTTTGATTACGAAACTAAGTCACAATTCAATTAACTTGTTTCCAAACTCACATTATGCATGTGATTTTCAAAGGAACATTCAATTTTTCACACAAGAATGAAAATTTTTCATTGAGAATTAATTTAAATAAACAGTGGATAATAACTTTTGGTTTACAAAGGAATCTTTTGCCCTCTTATTAGGGTAAAAATTTTATTGATAGATGTTTTGAGACCTTTTAATGTTAGAAACGCAGTCTAAACCTCATTTAATAAATTAAAAGAAACACTTTAGTTTTTAAATTAAAAGATAGACAGAAAAATTGAGAAATATAATATTTTGGATGAGTGAATATTGATATACCATATTAAATACCATCTATCAAAAAGCACACTTTTACAGTATATTTGATTAATATTTTTTCAAGAAGGAATAAGATTCTCCAAAACTTAATTCCTAATAGTAGTGGCTAATCACTGAATTAAAGTTAGATTTAAGGAAAAGTAATCAGGAATTGCATATGTATAAGAAATATTTGAAAAAAAGAACAGCTACAGGTTGAGAATGTGAGAGAGTCTGAAGTATATTTGAAAAGCATTAAATTAGTTCCTGTTAAGATGAATGAAGAGTAATAGCTGGAAATGTTAGGATTCAGAGAGAAGGCTACAATATCAAAGGGGATATGCAGACCAAGGATAATTGATTTTTACAAGACGAATATTGAAAATAAAGGAGTTTCTTGGACCAAACTGAGCGCAGCTATGGAATGACAAACACCATTTGCAATTATTAGATGGTATATAGACCTTAATTCATCAGAAACGTGGCACAAATATCAATTAAGGTTCTGCATGATATTTCTGGGAGAGCCGATAAAGGCTGGTTTCATTTAGAAGGTGGTTACCATAGGGAGATGGTCACATTAATCGGGTGGTCCCTACAGGCAGATGGTCACAGTAGCATTGTCGACTGTACCAGTGAACACGTGCGTCTCAGCCTCTCCACTGTGATTCTTCGTGTTGCGTTCTTCATACGGCGGATGTCCTTGGACGTCCTCACCGTCCATGGCCTCAGCAGCCACTTTCCCTGAATTCCCACTCACCCAAACGCCCAAACGGTATTTGTGGCCACATGCATAGCGGCTGCGTGGCTTACTGTCTTGCCCCAACCCAATCCTCGACATGTGTTTCAATCCCAACTGTGGACCTGCAAGACAAAGAATAAATAGGGGAAAACACTCAATGGAAAGAATTTTCTTTGTTTCTCATTCGAGTTCCTCTTCTTTAAGTGGCGTCATTCATCAAAATAGGCTTCGAATATTATAAGGGGCCAATGCAATAAGTGGAAATTAGTAATTAATAGAAATCGTATTTGGGCCACTACTTCACATTATGCAGATATAAATACAGAGATATCTCAGGTGACGAATAGCTGCGCTATGAATTCTTCAGTCACTGGAATTTTTCCCCTGTTGTTGGACAGCCTGTGGAAGAGATGAAACAGGAATGCTGTTTGGGTACCGGTTCAGTCCTTGGTAGATGTTTGCGTTCATAAAGTAATGGAATCTGGCCACTATTGTTACCTTGTATATCAAGGCTTGGTAGCTTTATGGTGGGGTTAATAAATGTTCTTGTTTTGCTGTGTGGATGTGAAACCTAGACACCAGGAAAGGAGCATGTCAAAAATTTAGAGGCCTCCGGGATGTTAATATCGTGTAGAATGGATAACGTAACTTGAATTGATAGGAAAACAAATATGGAAGTACAGGAGATGAAATCGGGAGAGAAGAAAGGGTTTCTATTCCTCATTAGCATTAGTAAGCCTTATTCCTTCTTTAATGCTTTTGATAGCAAAAGGTAGCGGGTTTGAGGTTGAAAATGGCATCCCGGCTGAATACTGTACCCAGACTTGTCAAATAATATTAAGTACCTCTAAATTGAGGATTCACCCTCGAAAAATCATTAACATCCAATCATTGGATTCCGATGGTAATATCTCATAGTTTACGGTACAAAGCGCACAAATTTTTTGCCATGCTTCCCTGTTCTATCTACTCCCTTTCACGTTTCAGTGTTTCATATTGGGCTTAAAACCCAACTAAAGACGTGATACTGTCAAGCCGTATTATTAATGAAAGGGCACCGACATCCATTAATGCATCACGTGTAGCGTGCGGACGGTCGCCATGGAAACGGTCATGTTATTTTTTTCCCGCGAGGGAGTTCGGATGCGGCATTACATTCACGAAACTCCATAAATCGTAGCCACTCAGTCCCGTTTGTTTCAAGGTAAGGTTTACTTTTTTAGTGCTTGAGGAAGATAACTCCGCAAGAGATTCGGGCTCACTTCACGTGTAGGGAGATAAAGTTTGTGTCGAGTGTGCCCTGCTTTTATTAGCATTTTCCGACTCGAGAAATTTGGCAAATCATCGAGTACCGAAGATAGTGTGGCACATTTTCCTGGAAAATTTTTCTACACACGGTGGGTAGTGAAGATGAGCTATAGCAGCGATACACACGTCTCAATAGGCTTTCTTTCCTTATCTCTTTCATTATTGTCTCTATCTGATAGTTTCGTTGCAGTTCGTTGACTACTTGAACCTTTGACTATATTCGTTGAGTTTTAGAGCCTACAGAAAGAAATTTCTGTCTTCATCAGAAACGTACTCAGATGATAAAATCAATATGATCAGGCGTAACTTTGTGTAAAGCCATTATAATAAGTTGAGAGACTTAGTAATTTTCCACTTTTGTGGAAACAGTGGAAAATCAGTGGAAAACTACCAAGTCTCTCAATTTATTAGTACTCAGATAATGTTAAACGCGTCACGTCTCCCAGAAATATTCACAGAAAAGAATGAATTCACCGTAGATGGTTTTAAATTATTTTAATAACATTTTTCATTAGTGCACGTTGACATAATTTGCCGTAAAATAGTATTTTAATTTAATGGCAAATTAATTACTGAGTTACGAAACAACTTAATTCTAGATATCTATATTTGCTTTTTTACTTTAAATATTTTACTTAATTAATTATATAANATTGAATTAATATGTTTAAAATATTATGGTATATATTTTCTAGGAAAAATTTTTGGCCCAGGCCTGGCCCGGCCCGTTCGCAACTGAGACCGAGCCCAACCCAGCTCGAGCGTAGCAATAAATTTTCACTCTTGAGCCCGACCCGAGCCCGAAATTTCCTAAATTGTTCAGGAGAATCAGTCGTTACGACGCTATTAGGAATATATTAAAACGCTTCATTACTGTCCTGTCCTACATTCCTAAATTGATGCTAAAATATCTTTAGAAATGTTGAAGCTGCTGTAAAGATAACTAAACAGAAACTAAAGTATGCCGAAATATTCTATAAGCAAACAAAATATTTTAACCAATAATTTGATTTCTAATGCAAATCAAATTAATCTATTTGCCACCTTGTTTTTTTGTGTTACAGGTCACCATCTTCTCTGGGCATAAATTTTATAGAATAAAGATGATTCTATGCATTGTCTAAGCATTGCTTAGCAACTTTAGAAAAACTTATGAAATATATGAAATATGCGAATATTTTGTGAAATTTTGAGGTTGTAAACAACCCGTCCCCCTGACGACCAATGCGATTGTTGATTCCGAGTTCAGGCGTTTTCCCATAATAATGCATGTGTATTTAGGCCCATTTAGAAGCAAATGACGATATGAAGAGGATGAAAGTTTTCAGAGATTTTAATTATATCAGTCACGAACAATTTGTAGTGATGAATTACAGGGGCAACAAACATGCGTAGCACCGTAATAAATTAGTGGAGATG